>JAAALK010000080.1:1631849-1713128 GCA_019279435.1 Zizania palustris | reverse complement strand
TTTCGATTCGACTCCCGTATCGCAAAATTTTGTCCGCATCGGAACTTCCGATCGACATCGGAACTTCTAACATGACAAACATCAGAATTTCCGATCTATATCGGAACTTTCGAAGTTCTGCAAATAGAAACATATCCAATATACTTTAATTCAGATTTTAATGGTTCCAAACCATTTTTCAGAGTCTATGTAGCGCCACGATTTAACAAAATCGAGACATTATTGAATTTCCATAGAAAAACAATAATACAAGAGGTTCATCATGCGACAACGTACATACGATAATATCCATGGTACGCAGACCATATTTATTACAACATTGTTTTAGTAAAACAGTAATAAGATAATTTAAACAGCGGCATGACGAACATCTTCTTCAGGATCTTTCTTCCCGACTGGGTCGCTACTCCAGACCGTCTTCAAGATAAGCATCCTCTGTGGGGTCCAACGGGTATGAGTACAAAAAGTACTCAACAAGCCACCGCAAATGCAAATAATAATGTAGGATAATAAACAAGGAAGGATAAAGGCTAACAATGCGGAATAAAGCAGTTGCAGTTATGGCATTTAGTGTAATCATATTTTAATCATGCGGAAAGTAAATATGAACATCATCATCATCAACTAACTCGAGGAGTACGTTTTACCTCCTCGCACAACAGTCCTTACATGTCAATCCATCATGCACATTCGTATTCAAAGTCAACTAACTGGGGGATGTCACGCAACCCGCCCTTGACCGTGGGCTCGGCTTTTCGAAAAGATTTAAGACTCTGATCAGAGATGTACTACTGTACCCACAAGGCACGCACTCATCTCAACGAGATGACCCATTTCACGGGAACTCGTGCCAAAACCTCAATATGAGATGTTCCAAGCGATAACCACCCGCTCTAGGTTTCGCCGGCGCGCCGGGCCGCATCCCGGCTAACGTCGCACCCCCTTTTGCGCCACATTGGTACAAGTCACCCGCAGGTGCAACTTGACCCATCTCCAAATGGTGGCCTCGGTTTGGAACAACCCATACCTTAGTTAGGACTTACCCACTAGACTTGTGGTTAGTACGTAAGTGTATTGCAACGGATCCCTCAGACCGGTCCTTATAGTGCCCCGGGTGCGACTGACCAATGCCCTAGCTTGCACCCGGAACCCACCATGCATACACTCACAACCATGACTCATCACCAACAGAATTTCCAAGGATAAGGAGCAACGGAGATCATATAATAGAACCATTTTGCTACGACTCATTTTTATCCTATAGCGGCCGTGTCAATACATTGGACACTAGCTAATATCATTGATCATATGGTGACAAGGAGGTTAGGCGAGATAGCATGGCTTGGGTTGCACATCAAGGTCGGGGGATCCTAAATAAATATAATGTAAGGGTTCATTCGACTAATGCATATACATAACCTATGTATTTTAGCGATAGTCAATTCAAACATGGGTTCAATATGTTCAAAAGAATTGTTTGGTGACTTGCCTTGTTCAGCGAAAGGCGAGGGAGGGACTTCCGGGAAGTATTCCGGCTCCTCGACGGCGTCGTAGTCTTTCCAATAATAATAAAGTAGAATAAATACAACATTCGATATAAACAACGTAAAATCACACAACAAGCATGTGGGTTTTAGTTGGTTTGATTTTAAAGAAAATCAGTTGTTAAGGTTCTGAAATTTATTTCACAATTAATTTAAAATGAATTAAAATGAATTATTGTTTTTCATAAAAGGGTTTTTAAGTGTGAATAATACCACATTAAGTTTCCTAATAAATTTAATATGAATGATTCAGAGAAAACTCTGTGGTTCTAGTGTTTAAACAGAAAGGAACAAATATATAAATTTTCTGAAGTTTAAATATTTAAATTTGCATTTTAATCCTAGGGGCATTTGAATACTTATTTAAATAAACATGAAAATGTCAAAGTAAACCTACTGTTTTTATTGCATAAATATGTAGAGAATAATTTTATGAATTTTCTGAAATTGAAATGGTAATTTTTAGAGTTCAAATGCATTAGATATGAATTTTACAAGTTTAAAAGCATTTCTGGAATTTATTTTCAAATTTTAAACCCCTCGGGTCCACGGTGAGCCAGGCCCACGGTGAACCCGCGCACTATGCGCGTGCGCCGGGTCGATCTGGACCGTCGGATCTGGATCCGGTGGCCAGGCGCGAGGCGGGAGGGTTAAGTGACGACGGACGGCCAGGATTAAAACGCGCGAAGGGGTACCACGTGGACGCACGAGATCGCGCGTCGGGTTAAATGGAAATCAACGCGCGAGATTAAAACGTAACGCTTTGACCAGATCCGACGGTGCGGATTAGATCGCGTACGTGGACTCACGCGCGTCGTCCGATCGCGATTGTGCGGCTAGGATTAAATCCGGCACGACACGCGCTAAGGGGGGTTATACCCCCCTTCGTCTCCGGCGACGGCGGGGCTCGGGTGCGGCGGCGACGGCGCCTACGAGGGGGCTAGGCCCTAGCTCTATGCGAAAACGGAAAGAGGAGGCCAAGGCGGTCACGATGGTACCTTAGATGGTGATGGAGGACGGCCGACGGTGATCGGCGGCAAGGGTAGACGCGAAGGGCTTCTCGGGTACTCGTCGGCGGTGGGGATCCAGCGATCTCCTTGGCCAGCGAAGGTGTGGCCGAGGTGGGGGTGGTCCTTGCGGTTGCATAGGTGCGGTCGACGAGGACGGAGGAGTACTCCGGCGACGGCGGTCGACGGCTGGAGAACAGGAGGCGGTGTTGCGCTAAAAGCCGGGTGGAGGGCGCTCTGTGTGTTCTCGCAAGGCGTAGGCGTGGGGGTGAAATGCGGGTGACCGAGGGGGTTTAAATAGGATCACCGGCGGGGGCAGAGGGGGCGTAATCGACGGTGGCCGGGGATAAATGCGCCTTGACGCCGGCGAGCTCGGGTTGACGCGGTTCAACGCACCTGGACGTGAATCGGGCGGGATTAATAGGGGGAAACGGCCGGCGCGGTGAGGGGACTTCAATGCACGCGTCGGATTAAAGGGAGGGGGCCGGCGAGGGCGGATCCTAGGCGGAGTTAGGGCTTCGGCCGGTGAGGGGGGGGATCCGGGGCGGATCTCGCGGGGACGAAGGTCCTGACAAGCGGGGGCCACGGGCCAGTGAGCGCGGGTGAGCGAGGGTGGCAACTGACGGGTGGGGCCGAGGTGTCGGGTTCGCGCGCGAGGGAAAGGACTCGGCGCCGACAGGTGGGGTCGGCATGTCAGCCAGGGACGCGCGGGGTAACGGGCTGGGCCGGCCGGGAGAGAGAGAAGGGAGGATGGGGAGCCCATTACTGTTCTAATACTTTTCTGAATAAAAATAATTCCAGAAAATAGATTAAAATATTAGGGCTACTTCCAAGGCTGGTAAAAATTTATAAAAATTCTCAAAATTATATTTTGGTCTTAGGATCATATACAAAAAGTTTCACCTCCTAATTTGGTCATCTACTCTATGTTGTAGTTCAAAAGGGTATAAAAGGGAATTAAAAGTATTTTTCAGAAATAATAATTCCAAGATATTGAATTTAATAATATTTTTATTGGTTTGAAAATTTGGGGTGTTACAAACCTATCCCCCTTACAAGAATCTCGTCCTCGAGATTGGAACGTTACTCGAATAGCTCGGGGTATTGGGCTTTTAGCTCGTCTTCTTTTTCCCAAGTGGCTTCTTCGGCGGGATGGTTGTTCCTTTGGACTTTGCAGAAGCGGACAACGCGACTTCTGGTTACTCTCTCCTTGGTTTCCAAGATCTTGACGGGTCTCTCTATGTAGGTCAAGTCTTCTTGGACATTGAGCTGCTGAAGGTCGGCTTGCTCGGTGGGTACACGGAGGCACTTTTTCAGCTGAGAGACATGGAACACATCATGAACTCCTGCCAAGGATGGAGGTAGGTCCAGTTGATATGCCACTTCTCCTTGTCGACGGAGGATCTGGAAAGGTCCGACGTAGCGGGGTGCTAGTTTGCCTTTCATGTTGAACCTTTGAGTGCCACGGAGGGGAGTGACTCGGAGGTAGACATAATCGCCCTCCTCAAAGGCTAGGTCTCTTCGGCGGTTGTCGGCATAGCTCTTTTGCCTGGATTGGGCGGCCTTCAATCGGTCTCTTATGATCTTAACTTTCTCTTCAGCTTCTCTCAATAAGTCAGTCCCAAACAGTTGTGATTCTCCGGTTTGATCCCAGAGCAACGACGTTCTGCACTTACGCCCATAGAGTGCTTCGAACGGGGACATCTGTAGGCTGGCTTGATAGCTGTTGTTGTAGGAGAACTCTGCATAAGGTAAGTTCATGTCCCACATTCCGCCAAAGTCTAGAGCACAAGCTCTAAGCATATCCTCCAATATCTGGTTGACCCTTTCGGTTTGACCGTCGGTCTGTGGATGATAGGCGGTGCTAAAGTTCAGCCGGGTGCCTAGTTCCTCTTGAAGGTTCTTCCAAAACTTGGAGGTAAACTGACTCCCGCGGTCAGATACAATCTTCTTAGGGACTCCGTGAAGGCACACGATCCGGGTCATATACAACTCAGCCAACTTGGCGACGGTGTAAGTTGTCTTGACCGGGACGAAGTGAGCTACCTTGGTGAGTCGATCGACGATCACCCAGATAGAATCATGACCAGCTTGGGTCCTGGGCAGTCCCGTGATGAAGTCCATTCCTATTTCTTCCCACTTCCATTCAGGGACCTTGAGAGGTTGAAGCAGTCCGGCAGGTCTCTGGTGCTCTGCATTGACTCGCCGGCATGTGTCGCACTTGGCCACATACTCAGCTATTTCTCTCTTCATGCTGACCCACCAATATTTTTCCTTCAGGTCTTGGTACATCTTTGTACTCCCGGGATGGATGGAGTATAGAGTATCGTGGGCTTCTTGAAGGATGAGAGTCTTCAACTCAGGTAGGTTGGGTACGCATACTCGGTTTCCGAACCAGATGGTACCATGTTCGTCCTCAGAGAATCCGGGGGCTTTACCCTTCCTCATGTTTTGCTGGATCTCCAGGATGTCCGGGTCTTCCTTCTGCTTTTCTCGGATCTGGTCTATTAAGACAGGCCGAGACTCCATGGCAGCGAGGTACTTTCGAGTGGTGATCCCCAGGTTTAGCCTTTCCATCTCCTTATAAAGTAAAGGAGCTTGGTCTTGAATCATGATGGCATTGCAGTACCCTTTTCGACAAAGGGCGTCTGCCACCACATTCGCCTTGCCCGGATGATAATGGATGCCCAAGTCGTAATCCTTGATCAGTTCCAACCATCTCCTTTGCCTGAGATTCAGATCTGGTTGGGTGAATATGTACTTGAGGCTCTTGTGGTCGGTGAAGACCTCACACCGATTTCCCACAAGGTAATGTCTCCATATCTTCAAGGCATGAACCACGGCTGCTAGTTCCAGGTCGTGGGTTGGGTAGTTCAGCTCATGCGGTCTCAATTGTCGGGAGGCGTAGGATATCACTTTCCCTTCTTGCATTAAGACGCATCCCAATCCTTGACGAGAGGCATCACAGTAGACGTGGAAGTCTTTCCGGATGTCTGGCAGAGTCAGAATGGGGGCTGATACTAGCTTCTTCTTGAGGGTCTGGAAACTTTCTTCGCAGTCGGGGGTCCAATCAAACTTCACTTCCTTCTGCAGAAGTCTGGTCATAGGCTTGGCGATCTTGGAAAAATTCTCGATGAACCGGCGGTAGTATCCGGCCAATCCGAGGAAACTCTGGATCTCGGTCACGGTCGTTGGCTGTAGCCAGTTGGTTACCGCTTCCACGGTGGTTGGGTCCACTGCTATTCCTCCGGCAGATATAACATGGCCGAGGAACTTCACCTCAGACGACCAAAATTCGCATTTGCTGTATTTGGCGTACAGTTGCTGCTCCCTTAGCTTTCCGAGGGTCAGACGGAGGTGAGCCTCGTGTTCTTCCTTGGTCTTGGAGTAAACTAGGATATCGTCGATGAATACCACGATAAACTTGTCCAAGAACTCCATGAATACATTGTTCATCATGTTCAAGAAAAAGGCCGGGGCATTCGTGAGTCCGAACGACATCACGTTGTACTCGTAGAGTCCATAGCGGGAGGTGAAGGCAGTCTTGGGTATATCTTCCTCCCTGATCCTCAACTGGTGATAACCTGACCTGAGGTCAATCTTGGAAAACACCGAGGATCCTTTCAGCTGATCGAACAGGTCGTCGATCCGAGGCAATGGGTATTTGTTCTTGATGGTTACGTCGTTCAGGGCTCTATAGTCCACGCACATCCTCTTGGTCTTGTCCTTCTTCATGGCAAATATAACCGGTGCACCCCAAGGTGAGGTACTCGGTCGGATGTAACCTTTCTGCTCTAGGTCTTCGATGTTGCTCTTGACTTCGGCTAGTTCATTGGCGGCCATTCGGTATGGGCGCTTGGAGATTGGAGTGGTCCCCGGGACAAGCTCGATTCTGAATTCGATGTCCCGCTTGGGAGGCATTCCGGGCAGATCTTCGGGGAAAACATCTGCAAACTCCTTGACTATTGGCACCTCTTCAAGAGCTATTGAGCGAAGGGACGCTCCGAGTGGTTTGCGACTGGTCATCCGGAAGGTGACGGTTATGCCTTCAGGACTGGTCACCGTGACGGACTTGTTGGCACAGTCGATCACTCCCTTGTGCTTCATCAACCAATCCATACCTAGTATAAGGTCGAGTCCGGTGCATTGGATGAGGACAGGCTCGGCCCGAAACAGCACTCCTTGGATGTCAAGTTGAACCTTAGGGCTGTAGAAGCGAGCTGAGGTCCTATTGCCGGGGTGGCAATCACCATGGGAATGGGTAGAGGGAGCACGTCCAGATTGTTTGTTTTCACAAAATCTTCCGAGACGAAGGAGTGGGTTGCTCCAGAGTCAAATAATATGACGGCCGGTACGGAATTCATAGTAAACGTACCGAGTACGACTTCAGGAGCCTCCTGAGCTTCCTCCGCGCTGATGTGGTTGACGCGGGCGCGAACCGCCTGGTTGGGTGCTGCGCCTTGGTTCTGCTTGGGGTGAGGACACTGGTGCGAATAGTGCCCTTCCTTGCGGCAGTTGAAGCAGACGACCGGCCTCCCTTGGCGATCCCTCAAGATCGGGGCCTTGGCGGCCGGTGTCGGCTGAGCGGCCGGAGCTGGTGGAGCGGGACGAGGATGCCCGACGTTGGATCCACCGGCTGCGTGAGGTGGCCTGTAGGCGGGCCGAGGATGGTAGGCGGGCGCTGGTGGCGGAGGGACGAAGCGGGGCCTCTGAGAGTTCGCCTGCTGATGCTTGAAGGCGATCATCTTCCTCTTCTTGAGGTCCAGCTTGTTCTGCTCAGTCTCTTGGATGAGCGCTTTGTTGACCAGCCGCTGGAAGTCGGCGAAGTCGGCGGCGACGAGCTGGATGGACAGCTCATCCTTAAGTCCCCTGAGGAACTTGGCTTGGCGAAGGGCGTCGGTGCGCACTTCCTCCGGTGCGTAGCGGGCAAGGCGGTTGAACTCATGGAGGTACTCCATGACAGTCCTGTTGCCTTGTTGCAGGTCGCGGAACTCCTGCTGTTTCACCGCGATGACGCCGGCGGGGACGTGGGCGGCACGAAAGGCGATGGTGAACTCCGCCCAAGTCACCATGTGGCCCTCTGGCTGGGACGCACGGTAGTTGTCCCACCATTCAGCGGCGGGACCCTGGAGCTGGTGAGTGGCGAAGGCCACCCGCTCCCGGTCTGAGCAGGGGAGGAGGTCGAGCTTCTTCTCGATGGTGCGAAGCCAATCTCCGGCCTCCATCGGGTTGGTTGTGCTCGAGAAGATGGGCGGGCGCACGCGCAAAAACTCGGAGAGCTGCGGAGCGGCCGCGGGTGCTGGTGCGCGAGGGGCGGGCTCCCCGTTCTGCAGACGGTCCAACTGAGCCTGTTGGTGCTGCATTTGGGTGAGGAGGACGGTGATCAGATGGTTCTGATTCGCCATCATCTCCGCCAAGGTGGGGTGGTTGGCGGAAGGCGACCCGGATTGGCGCGGGCCCATTGCACCCCAGTTGGGCACAACACCCTCAGGCGCATCTCGGCTCCCTCCTGCTCCGTTGTTAGAGCCGGTGTTCTGGTGGTCGGCCATCTTCTGAATTCATAAGGTTATGAGGCAAAAAGTTGACAACACAATTAACAAGAATATTTCAAGCATATAAATTAAGTGGTAAAAAAATGTTCATTACAATCAAGTTCTTATTCTACCCACAACACACTCGTCGTGGGTAGCACCACATACAAAATAATGCTTTTTATTTAATTTCGCGTCTCCTAACGCCTACTCGCCACCGGAGGCGGTCTCCGTGCTCTCGGAACCACGAGTGCGCGGCTCCAGAGAGATGGTGGGCTCGAGAAAATTCTCGATGATGGAGTCGGAGACGAGGCCGGGGCGTGGTGTAGGGGCGCTGGTGGAGGGCCTGGCGGGGGAGGGTCGTGGCGGGATCCTCTTGGGGCGAGGGAGGGGCTCACGGATGGGTTTCTTCTTCCTTGGAAGAAGAGGAACCATCTCAGCGATGTCCTTCTGCAGCTGCATGATCTTGCGCTGCAGCTCGCCGTTTGCTGGATCAGGTTTTTCGTTTCTTCACGAAGAAACGCAACCGCCTCATGGTGCTCGTCGGCGTCGAGCACCGCCTCGGTGTGGAGATCATCCATGGCCTGCAGAAGACGCGACTGCCGGGCCATGACCGGATCACGCACGGAGTGAACTCCGAGGTAGATGCTACGGTGGGCTCCGGGAGTACGCTTCGGCACAAGCCGGAAGGATGAGTTCTGAAGACGATCGTCGTAGATCATCCTCAGGTCCATGAGGGCCTGGAGGGCGACTCGTTGGCACGCGACGTCGAAAGTCGGGCCTCCAAGTGCGGTGGTGTAGGGCGGCAGATGTTCTCCGGAGCCATGGACGGTGAGGGAGACGTCACAAGGCCCGGCGAACTCGTCGGGGTACACTCCTTGGAATTCGGGTTCGAAGAGGAACCCGAGGAAGGTGAGCATCATGCGGAGCTCCCGGACGAAGCCCTCATAGTGGCGGTAGTAGCTGTGGACTTGGTAGACAGGCATCTACAAAACAACAAGTTGAATAAAAGTGAGGAGAGGAACAAAGTTTATGAAGTAGATTTTCGAGAAATAATTTCCTATGGCTAATGGCTAGGCGGGTCTGTTTGGCTTCCTACAGTCGAGTCGGCTCTGATACCATCTTGTAGCGCCACGATTTAACAAAATCGAGACATTATTGAATTTCCATAGAAAAACAATAATACAAGAGGTTCATCATGCGACAACGTACATACGATAATATCCATGGTACGCAGACCATATTTATTACAACATTGTTTTAGTAAAACAGTAATAAGATAATTTAAACAGCGGCATGACGAACATCTTCTTCAGGATCTTTCTTCCCGACTGGGTCGCTACTCCAGACCGTCTTCAAGATAAGCATCCTCTGTGGGGTCCAACGGGTATGAGTACAAAAAGTACTCAACAAGCCACCGCAAATGCAAATAATAATGTAGGATAATAAACAAGGAAGGATAAAGGCTAACAATGCGGAATAAAGCAGTTGCAGTTATGGCATTTAGTGTAATCATATTTTAATCATGCGGAAAGTAAATATGAACATCATCATCATCAACTAACTCGAGGAGTACGTTTTACCTCCTCGCACAACAGTCCTTACATGTCAATCCATCATGCACATTCGTATTCAAAGTCAACTAACTGGGGGATGTCACGCAACCCGCCCTTGACCGTGGGCTCGGCTTTTCGAAAAGATTTAAGACTCTGATCAGAGATGTACTACTGTACCCACAAGGCACGCACTCATCTCAACGAGATGACCCATTTCACGGGAACTCGTGCCAAAACCTCAATATGAGATGTTCCAAGCGATAACCACCCGCTCTAGGTTTCGTCGGCGCGCCGGGCCGCATCCCGGCTAACGTCGCACCCCTTTTGCGCCACATTGGTACAAGTCACCCGCAGGTGCAACTTGACCCATCTCCAAATGGTGGCCTCGGTTTGGAACAACCCATACCTTAGTTAGGACTTACCCACTAGACTTGTGGTTAGTACGTAAGTGTATTGCAACGGATCCCTCAGACCGGTCCTTATAGTGCCCCGGGTGCGACTGACCAATGCCCTAGCTTGCACCCGAAACCCATCATGCATACACTCACAACCATGACTCATCACCAACAGAATTTCCAAGGATAAGGAGCAACGGGGATCATATAATAGAACCATTTTGCTACGACTCATTTTTATCCTATAGTGGCCGTGTCAATACATTGGACACTAGCTAATATCATTGATCATATGGTGACAAGGAGGTTAGGCGAGATAGCATGGCTTGGGTTGCACATCAAGGTCGGGGGATCCTAAATAAATATAATGTAAGGGTTCATTCGACTAATGCATATACATAACCTATGTATTTTAGCGATAGTCAATTCAAACATGGGTTCAATATGTTCAAAAGAATTGTTTGGTGACTTGCCTTGTTCAGCGAAAGGCGAGGGAGGGACTTCCGGGAAGTATTCCGGCTCCTCGACGGCGTCGTAGTCTTTCCAATAATAATAAAGTAGAATAAATACAACATTCGATATAAACAATGTAAAATCACACAACAAGCATGTGGGTTTTAGTTGGTTTGATTTTAAAGAAAATCAGTTGTTAAGGTTCTGAAATTTATTTCACAATTAATTTAAAATGAATTAAAATGAATTATTGTTTTTCATAAAAGGGTTTTTAAGTGTGAATAATACCACATTAAGTTTCCTAATAAATTTAATATGAATGATTCAGAGAAAACTCTGTGGTTCTAGTGTTTAAACAGAAAGGAACAAATATATAAATTTTCTGAAGTTTAAATATTTAAATTTGCATTTTAATCCTAGGGGCATTTGAATACTTATTTAAATAAACATGAAAATGTCAAAGTAAACCTACTGTTTTTATTGCATAAATATGTAGAGAATAATTTTATGAATTTTCTGAAATTGAAATGGTAATTTTTAGAGTTCAAATGCATTAGATATGAATTTTACAAGTTTAAAAGCATTTCTGGAATTTTATTTTCAAATTTTAAACCCCTCGGGTCCACGGTGAGCCAGGCCCACGGTGAACCCGCGCACTGTGCGCGTGCGCCGGGTCGATCTGGACCGTCGGATCTGGATCCGGTGGCCAGGCGCAAGGCGGGAGGGTTAAGTGACGACGGACGGCCAGGATTAAAACGCGCGAAGGGGTACCACGTGGACGCACGAGATCGCGCGTCGGGTTAAATGGAAATCAACGCGCGAGATTAAAACGTAACGCTTTGACTAGATCTGACGGTGCGGATTAGATCGCGTACGTGGACTCACGCGCATCGTCCGATCGCGATCGTGCGGCTAGGATTAAATCCGGCACGACACGCGCTAAGGGGGGTTATACCCCCCTTCGTCTCCGGCGACGGCGGGGCTCGGGTGCGGCGGCGACGGCGCCTACGAGGGGGCTAGGCCCTAGCTCTATGCGAAAATGGAAAGAGGAGGCCAAGGCGGTCACGATGGTACCTTAGATGGTGATGGAGGACGGCCGACGGTGATCGGCGGCGAGGGTAGACGCGAAGGGCTTCTCGGGTACTCGTCGGCGGTGGGGATCCAGCGATCTCCTTGGCCAGCGAAGGTGTGGCCGAGGTGGGGGTGGTCCTTGCGGTTGCAGAGGTGCGGTCGACGAGGACGGAGGAGTACTCCGGCGACGGCGGTCGACGGCTGGAGAACAGGAGGCGGTGTTGCGCTAAAAGCCGGGTGGAGGGCGCTCTGTGTGTTCTCGCAAGGCGTAGGCGTGGGGGTGAAATGCGGGTGACCGGGGGGTTTAAATAGGATCACCGGCGGGGGCAGAGGGGGCGTAATCGACGGTGGCCGGGGATAAATGCGCCTTGACGCCGGCGAGCTCGGGTTGACGCGGTTCAACGCACCTGGACGTGAATCGGGCGGGATTAATAGGGGGAAACGGCCGGCGCGGTGAGGGGACTTCAATGCACGCGTCGGATTAAAGGGAGGGGGCCGGCGAGGGCGGATCCTAGGCGGAGTTAGGTCTTCGGCCGGCGAGGGGGGGGGATCCGGGGCGGATCTCGCGGGGACGAAGGTCCTGACAAGCGGGGGCCACGGGCCAGTGAGCGCGGGTGAGCGAGGGTGGCAACTGACGGGTGGGGCCGAGGTGTCGGGTTCGCGCGCGAGGGAAAGGACTCGGCGCCGACAGGTGGGGTCGGCATGTCAGCCAGGGACGCGCGGGGTAACGGGCTGGGCCGGCCGGGAGAGAGAAGGGAGGATGGGGAGCCCATTACTGTTCTAATACTTTTCTGAATAAAAATAATTCCAGAAAATAGATTAAAATATTAGGGCTACTTCCAAGGCTGGTAAAAATTTATAAAAATTCTCAAAATTATATTTTGGTCTTAGGATCATATACAAAAAGTTTCACCTCCTAATTTGGTCATCTACTCTATGTTGTAGTTCAAAAGGGTATAAAAGGGAATTAAAAGTATTTTCAGAAATAATAATTCCAAGATATTGAATTTAATAATATTTTTATTGGTTTGAAAATTTGGGGTGTTACAGTCTAGTACCATCACTTCTTCCACATAGGTCTTGGGCTCGTCGTTGTCCAACAACAACACATCACGAAGCCCAATGGTCAAGAACATGTACCTCTTTTGCGCATGGTCTACTCTCCCAGACCTTCATGGGGATGGTGCATTTCAATAGGCTCCGCAACATTTTGCTCATCCTATTGTTGTCTAGTGGGATCTGGAACACTTTCTAGTAGCCCTGGAACCTCTTCGAGATGCACCGTCCTCCTACTAAATCCTTTTGAGAGAAACTCTTTCTCAAGGAACACACCATTTCGAGCGACAAATACTTTGCCCTCCTCTCTATTATAGAAATAGTATCCTTTTGTTTCTCTAGGATACCCCACAAAGAAGCACTTGTCAAACTTAGGATTGAGCTTGTATTACGTCATACGTTTGACACATGCCTCACATCCCCAAATCTTTAGAAAAGACAAACTGGGACACCTCCCAGACCACATCTCATATGGCGTCTTCTCTATCGACTTAGATGGAACTCTATTAATCGTGAAAGTTGTGATTTCTAGAGTGTTACCCCAAAAGGATAATGGAAGATCAGTGTGACTCATCATAGAACACACCATGTGCAACAAAGTGTGGTTTCTCCGCTCGGACACCCCATTCCATTGAGGTGTGCTGGGTGGAGTCAGCTGTGGAACAATTCCATACTGCTTCAGATCATCACTAAACTCATGGCACAAATATTCACCCCCATGATCGATCGTATAAATTTAATTGTCTTGCTCGTATGATTTTGTACCTCGTTCTAGAACTCCTTAAACTTTTCAAATGATTCCCACTTATGCCTCATTAAGTAGACATAGCCATATCTACTAAAGTCGTCGGTAAAAGTGATAAAGTATTTGTTGACACGGAAACGTGCCCCCGCACTTCGGTCAGTCTGGCGATCCAAAAGTGCATGGATACTTAGGGACAGGCCTAAGCATGACGTATCACCGATGCCGCGTTCCGACTACCCTTAATAGTGATAAGGGGGTGGAGTCGCCAGGCAACCAGATTACACAAAATAATCCAATTAGCCAAAAAATAGGTTAAATAGGTTAAAATCAGCAAACCAGTCGGAGTCCTCCTGGTTCAAAGTCTGATGCGAAGGGTGCGCCAAAGGGTACCTTCGGCGTCTGGTGCGAAGTGCTCCGCCGAAGGGTGCTTCGGTGTTTGGACTGATCCAGCCAAAGGTAGACTCCGAACGGATCTGAACACAGTGATCACCTCCGAACATCGGGGTTCGGCGTGCGATCTCCGATGCAGCGAATTACAAAGTAGTGACGCGAAGGCCACACACGGGTGCAACTTCGTCTAGTGCGGAGTATGTTCATGGCGAAGTCTGTCACGACGAAGTATGCTATCGGAGCCTGTTTGCCGAAGCCTGTGGTCCTATCGAAGGGTGTCCTAGGGACCTCCGGAACCGATCTCTCAACTCCGTACACCTCTGGTGAAGGGGTTCCGAACGTGCGAACCTGCATCAGAGATGATGCGAAGTACCAATTCGGCCTTAGGACCGAATTTTGCGAGGTGTTGCACGGGTGGCGAAGGTAGCAATCTATTACGCAGATTAGCGGATACTTCACAGGTGATGTAACAAGGCGATAGCAATCTATTACGTAGATTAATGGGGACTTCACAGGTGAAGTACCAAGGCTTACCACTGTTTCGTAGCGGTGGATGGAGGGCTTCCAGGCAAACCCACGAAGAGGTACAAAAAAGTAAAGGTAAAAGTAAAGGTACGATCAAAGCATGGCTTTGGTTTGGTTTGAGTTGGGGGGCTCTCCACGTTGGCCATGCCTCTCTATTTATAGGGGGTTAACTCCCAATATAATCTGCTATTAATCTGGCCGGATAGAGATAGAGATTGAGCTGGCGATGCAAACAGCTCTATCTCTATCGAGGTGGGCTTCGTCCTGGCCCATCGAGGCCTGCTTCTCGGGATGAAGCTTCGATAGCATGGGCTTCGGCCAGGCCCACCGAGGCTGGCTCCTCGGGCCGAAGCTTCGGCAGCGTGGGCCTCCGTAGGCTTCCAAAGCTTCGACACCGTGGGCCTCCGAAGTCTTCCGAAGCTTTGGCAGCGTGGGCCTCCGAAGACTTCCTGGCCAAAGCCCATGGGCCGACTAGAGGCTTTCGGAGCCCATAGATCGGTGGGCTTCGGCCCTACAGGGCTTCGGACAGACCCTGGACATGTGTACTTTCGGCCCAAATCACCAAAAATTGATATTATAATAATTTAGCCATTACTGCCATTTTTTGCTATCAACACATGCCCCCTGCCTTTTAGTGAACTAGTGAACTAAAAGCACAACGAGCTGAAGATGATACCATTCATATCGGCTTTCTGGCACTTTATGACGTTTGCCACACACTTGGAAAATACCTTTTCAAGTATCTACCATTCAAAGCTCTTCGAAACCGCTCTCCCTGCAGGGATTCCAACAAGTATGCGTTGCTGGGAGCGATTTCGACTATCTTAAAAGAACCTTCCCAACTAGGTGACCATTTGCCAAATTTCGGACTCTTCGTGCCTAAAGGCAAAATCGTCTTCCATACCAAGTCTCCTATTTGAAACGATTTTGGTTTAACCTTCTTATTGTAGGCTCTAGCTACTCTCTTCTTGTCTACTTCTATGGCTTCTAAAGCTCTTAGTCTCTTATCGGTCACTTCCTCCAGATTATCCTTCAGAAGAGCTTTATATTCATCGACCGATAAGCCATCTTGCTTCAACACTCTTAAGGAGCCAAGATCTACCTCTATAGGCAAAACAGCCTCTTGTCCATACACCAAATCATATGGACTGACCTTGGTGGCACCGTGCTTTGCAATCCTACAAGCCCATAACGCCTCGAAAAGCACTTCATGCCACCTTTTAGGAAACTCCTCAATTTTCTTCTTAATAAGCTTAATCACAGTTTTATTACTAGACTCGGCCTGACCATTGGCCTAAGCATAGTAAGGTGAAGAGTTGATCAACTTAATGCCATAGTATTCGGCGAAGTCCCTTTCTTCTTTAGAAACAAATGAACTACCTTGATCCGTAGTAAGAGTTTGAGGGATGCCGAATCTATGTATGATGTGCTTTAAAATAAAATCGTGTACCTCATTATGGGTCATGTTCTTGAGAGGTACGGCCTCGGTCCATTTGGTGAAGTAACCCGTCGCCATCAACACGAACCGATGCCCCTTTGAGGAAGGAGGGTAGATCTGGCCGATGAAGTCTAGACCACAACCTCGAAATGGCCATGGTTTGACAATAGGATTGAGCAATGAGGCAGGAGCTAACTGGATGTTGCCAAACTTCTAACATGCCTCACACCCTCTATAGTACTTGAAACAATCTTCCGTCATAGTCGGCCAATAAAACCCCGCTCTTTTGAGCATCCAACTCATCTTTTGGGCCGACTGGTGAGTGCCGCAAAGCCCCTCATGGACTTCTCCTGTAGCCACTTGTGACTACTCATAGTTTAAACACTTCAATAGCACTCCGTCAATGGTTCGGTGATACAATGTGTCGTCTACCAACACGAATTTGAACGCTTGTCACCGAACCTTCCGATCAACCCTTCGGCTAGGGTTTTTCAAATACTGGACGATTGGGATTCTCCAATCGCCCTTACGGGTTTCAGAGGGCTTCGCTAGTACACCTTCTAAAAAAACCTCTAAAACACTGGCTTCGGGGTGCCCCCCGAGCCCTTCCAGCTCCTGCCGAAGCCTGACCGAGGTGGTCGTTCGGAGTGTGTTCGGCCGAAACCCTTCGGAGGGTTCAGGCCCTAGAGAGCCTTCCCCATCCGAGAGGCTTCGGACTATAGGCTCCGGCATGCTGGACCCCTCAGTGGGCGGAGCACTCCGATCCAGGGGCTCCGGCGTGCGGTGGCCTTCGGCGACCCGAGGGCTTCGACCCGAAGGGTGCACCTGTCCAACATTACTAGCTTCGGCAGCGAGACCAAACATCGGTTTCTCCAATACAGAAAATTTCCCTCTCCTGACTTGGTAGCCAGATGCTTGCTAAGCCAAATCATTGGCAACTGAATTAGCCTCTCTTGACACGTGAGATATTTTGAAATCATCAAAAGTAACAACTATGTCTAGACATTTGTCCAAGTAGCTATTCAGCAAGCCATTAAAACATTGAGCATTCTTAGCTACTTGTTGTACTACTAGTAATGAATCACCATACGCGTGAACATTCTTAGCGCCTATAGACTCTAGTATTTCAAGACCTAGCAACAAAGCCTCGTATTCGACTTGGTTATTAGTGGAAGAAAATTCTAGTCTGGCCGAGGTTTCAAAGCGCATACCACCAGGCGATATGAGAACCACTCCAATACCTTGGCCACTCTTGCAAGCCGAACCATCAAAATAGATTTTCCATGGTATTACCTCAACTAAAGTAATAGCATCACTCCAGCTAATGTTTATGTGATGATCAACTATAAAGTCGGCCACGACTTGGCCTTTCATCACCCTTAGGGGCTTGTAGGCCAAATCGTACTCAATCAATGTGTAAGCCCATTTTCTGATTCTTCCACTTAGAATCGGCTTCTATAACATGTGCTTTATAACATCGGTTTGGCAAACGACAACACATGTGGTGGGGAGAAGATAATGGCGTAACTTGGTGCACGCGTAATAAAGTGATAAACATAATCGCTCCACAAACGCGTACCTGGTTTCGGCGTCCAGCAGGTGGCGACTCAAGAATGTGATGATGTACTCCTTCCCTCTACCTCCTGGGTTAGCACAGCCCCAATTACGCCATCTTCGGCGGCGATGTATAGCCGAAATGGAATCCCGGCGTTAGGTGCTCTCACCACGAGTGGTGATGACAAGCACTCCTTGATCTTTTCAAAAGCACTTTGCTGGCTTGCCCCCCAAGCGAACTCGGCTTCGTTTTTTAGCCAGATTATGGGGACAAAGGCATCAATCCTGCCAGACAAGTTGGATATAAAGCGACGCAAATAGTTCAACTTTGAGAAACCATGTTGAAGAATATGGTTTTGATATTCCAGATATGATGAGTGATTGTCAACGGAAGTCAAAGGAAGAGAGAGATGAAGACCTGCCGAGTCTGAGGCGCGTGTGACTCAGGTACACGGGCAGTGAGCGACGGCCGGGCAGAGGAGCTGCGGAGTCGGGCTGGCCCAATCCGGGTACATGGCTAGGAGCGGCAGATGATCCACTGGTCTGTTGACTGGGTTTGACTTAGGTACACGGGCGGCGAGCGATTGCCGGGCTGAGGGAGCTGCGGGGTCGGGTCGGCCCAATCCGGGTACCCGGTGCGAAGACGGTGGACGCTTTGTCAGTTTCGGCGTAAAACTGACAATCTGTCATTAATTCGTTTTTAGGATATTAATATTTAGTTTTTAAGTTTAGAATATTTTTATTCGAGTCAGTTAATTTTTCTAAGAATATTATAGTAATTTTCGGAATTTATTTTAGAGTCAGTTTATTTTACCCGAGGGTAAAGTAGTCTTTTCATGTATTAGGATTTGCCTATAAATAGGCCCCTATCCCCTTGGGGATAGTTGACTGTTTTTAGGAGATCAATCTACAGTCCGCGTTTTTCTACCGTCTATTGTTTTTGCCGCAATACATAGGTGCGGTGAGTTTTTCCGCCGCTCGTGAACCAAGGCGGTGGCTGGTGCTGCATCCTTGCGCGGGCCCCACGGTGGCTTTTTTCCGCACGGCACCTCAGCTCTCTGCCAGCAGCGACAGCTGCATCCCCAAGGGAAGTCAGCACGTTTTACAAATTTTTTTATACGGCTGGTTTTCTACAATCGCGAGTTTTTTTTGTTGGGCAACGTGCGCATGCAGCGTAGGCAGGAACAACTTTTATCCAGAACTTTCTCCACGTAATTGCAATTCAAATCCGATTTGGCTTTTGGCTGTTCATCCAAAGGAAAATTTCTAGTGCTTGATTCTCTACAGAATCGCAGTGATTTTGCCGTAATCCATATAGCGTTGCGAACAACCTGATCGGCTAGAGGAAGAGAAACGGATAAATTTCTACGACGAAGGTTTTTCGCTGCAGATCGGCACGCAGGTAAGTTTCTAATCTCCTATTTTTTAGTATATCAGTTTTAGAGATAATCATCTATTATTTAATTAGCAAAAAATTTATTTAGCAATTTCGTGTTAATTTAATCTGCTTATACAAAAAGTAAAGAAAAGTTTATTAGTTGCAGTAGTATTTTTAATTCTAGTCTTTACCTGAAATATTTTTAGGTTATTTCTGAATTAATTTTTGGAGGATCCATATTTTATTCAGTTAATTAGTATTTTATTTTTAGACTGCAATCTGAACATTTTATTAAGATATTTAGTGTTTTTTATTATGTCATTAAATATTTCTAGCACCCATTTTTATTTACTGGAGTGATTCCTTTTAGTTTAGCTTTAATATCTTTTTAATTAGGACACCGTTCCTTTTTTAGACTAGACAACTTTAATTCCAGTAATTTCATTTGCTAATATTATTTATCTGATTAACTTTATTTCGGTGTTGGGATTAGGATTAAAATATTGTTTAGCTATAAATTTTTAGGCGCCCATTCACCCCCCCTCTGGTCGCTACTTTCGGTCCTACAAGTGGTATCAGAGCGAGGTTAGGTTTTTTTCTAATATCTTAACTGATTCTAAAACCTAGGTAGTGACCATGACGTCTTGTGGTAAAATCCCATCCCTAGAATCTTTTGGCTACACTTATTGGAAGACTCGCATGCGAGCATACCTTATGAACCAGAGCTTGGACATATGGGAGATTTGTATTCATCCTAGTTTCACCATTACGACTATTGCTGCGGATACTGCTGAAAATGTAATTACCCAGCATCAAAATAATAGTAAGGCGATGAACATTTTATTTTCTGGTCTAGGTCCTTGTGAGTTCGAGCGTGTTAGCCATCTCACCACGGCTCGAGAGATCTGGGCTACCCTCCAGGCACATCATGAGGGGACAGCTCAGGTCAAGGCTAGGCTCTACCAGACCTACCGGCGTGAGTATGAAAATTTCTCACAGAAACCGGGTGAGACTGTTGAGGCTTTGTTTGGTCGTTTTCAATCGATCATTAACAAACTTCGCGTCAACAAGGCCGAGCGTGATCAGCTGGTCTCAGATCATGAGCAGGCGCTTAAGGTACTCCATACCTTGGACCCTAAGATCTGGGAGATCAAGGTTTCTTCTATTGTTGAGAGCACATCTTATGATACCTTGACCGTCGCAGAGCTTTTTAGTAAGCTCAAGGCCTCAGAGGTCGATATTCAGTTGAGATCAAATCTCACTGATTCTGGCTCAAAGACTCTGGCGCTTGCGACACCGTCTGCAGATCCTAATGCCATGAGTTGTACTGCCTTTTCCTTGATGTCTATCTCCGAGGAACAACTTGATACTCTAGGAGATGATGATTTGTGCTTGTTTAACAACCAGGTGCGACGTGTCTATGATAAGCGAATGTTTAAGAGACACGACACAAAATCCAGATGCTTTGAGTGTGGTGACCCAGGTCATTTTTTCACCGACTGTCCCAAGCAGAAGAATTACAATAAGGGATCTGGCGGCAACTCCTACAACTCCGGCAAGTACGACAACTCCACGAAGGGCAAGCCCAAGACAAGGTTCTTTCGAAAGGCTCTGAAAGATTACAGGCATGAGAACAAGAAGCGAGACGAGACCTTCTTTGCCGAGATGGAGAAAAGATACTCCAAGAGATCCTCGTCTTCCTCATCGTCTTCAAGTTCAAGTGATGAAAATATCATGATCAGGAAGGGGAAGGACAGGGACAATCCGGCGGGCCTCTGTTTCATGGGCTTCGGGGACAAGCTGAAGCGTCGCTCACGTCACAGCCGAAGACCCCACAAGAGCTTCTGCTCAATGGCTCTTGGGGAGAAGAAAGAGAAGGACTCCTCTGACGACTCCGACGATGACGACGATGAGAATGCATCTTCCTATGAACAAGAAGTTGTTAATTTACTAGAACAGAACGGTCAGGAGTTGAAGTATAGGGAGAAACTGCTTAGAGGGGCTAAGAAGAGGATAGATGAGCTTGAGAGTGAGCTTGCCACAACAAATGGCAAGATTGAGAGTCTGTCTTCTTCCCCTTGCTTGGGTGATAGTGGTGAGTGCCCTAACTATGAGGTGTTGTTGTGTGACCTGACGACTCTCAAGTCCAGGTACACAGAAAGAGTAGATGAGAGAGACGCTTTGGCCACTGAGTTTGAGAGCGCTCAGCAGGAGCTAAAAGATGCTCTTGCCACTATCGTCGCACCTTGTGTAGACTGTCCATCTCATTTAGCTTGTATAGTCGAGCTGAGAGCCAAGAGTGATGAGCAGTTGTGCGAGTTAGCTGGAGTGAGAGCTGAGTTGGAGCAGACTAAGCTAGAGCTTGAGACCTTGTCAGTTCCATCCACTGTTTGTGAGAACTGTCTATCTATTAGAATAGAGTTGATCAAGCTAAAAGCTGAGAAGTCTGTCAAAGTTGATAAAGAGTGTGAGATATGTTTGTCTCAGGTCGAGGTGTTAGCTTCTTTGAGAGAGGAGCTAGCTGATGTTCAGAATGAGAACTTTTACCTCCGTTCAATCCTGAGTTGGATCAGTGCTAAAGAGCCACAACTCGGCATGATGATCCAGCAGTTCAAGAGACAAGATGGTTTTGGGGTAGGTTACACATATACCAAGGCTGATTTTGAGAGCGCCATTAGCCGTGCAGTGGAGTGGAGTAAGATGACTCCCGAACAGAGATATCCCAAGACTCACTCCATTGAGTCTTTCCAGGCTAGTCAGCCCAAGGATGGAGTGATCCAAGAACAACCTAAAGCTCCACCTAAGAAGCAGATCTGGGTTCCTAAGCCTAAAACTCTTCACACTTCTCTTGATTCTTTACCTGGACCCTCTCACACCAAAGATGATACACCAACACCACAAAGCCTAAGAATCCCAAGCCTCAACCACATACCAAGAAGCCTACCTATCACTGTGAGTTTTGTCAAAGAGACGAGCATCTTGAGGAGTTTTGCTTCAGGAGTAAGCGGGTTGAGCGAGCAGAGAGAGCTCGAGGTGGGCAGGAGCAGTTCTACCAACAGGGTGGTAGACAGAGAGTCCCTCGACGTAGAGAGAGGCTAGAGGCCAGGCCACGTCGTGTAGGTGGTGGTAGAGGAGACGGTTTTTATGATCGTGCTCCGGAGGGTGGTTTTCGTTCCGGCATAGTTCCAGCTCGTTATGGATACGATTTTGGATCTCGCGACCGTGATTTTAGGAAGAACAGAGGACCGCGCTTTGATCCGCGCTTCAGTCCAGACTCATATGATTCCTTTAGCTTTCCTACATACGCACAGATGGCTCGACACTGGTTCAACACTTTTACTAAACCTAGCATTGAACCGTTTGGTCCCACTCATGATTATTGATCGTGTTTTTGGGAGTTGTGTATCCTTTTTAGGATATTTTGAGCCACCTTTTCATTGGTATCAGTTTTTATTTCTTCTTTTTTTTTTAGTCTTTTTGTGTGCGTTCATATCATGCATAATCATAAATCACATTTTGAGCTTGCTTCTGTTATATGATTAATCTGCTTTACTTTCTCTAGCTAGTATATGTTTTTGATTACCTGTCGATGATCATGTTCTGTTCAAGTTCACATGATATATCTGATATTTGTCATATGCATGACTTTTATGTTTTAAAATTGAAAAATGATCACCATTGCTTCTGGTAACTAGCATGTGTAGGCTGAATGCTTTTGCTATCTTTTACATGTCTTGTAGCTAGATCCTCACTTAGATGCAGATATGCAACTTGGACATTTATATGCTTTAAATATGCAAATTGTGCTATAAATATGATAAAAATTCAGAAAAATGAAAAATTTATGCATTTTTATGATTATTAGAAAAGATTCAGGTGGGTTTGCTTTGTCGCATTACATTGTTCTGGACTGCTTACCATATCACTTTGGTATGAACTAGGACGGTGTAATGTATGTCAAGACCAATGTCTTAAGCTTCTGATGGTCCAGTTCTGGCCTAGGCTTGACTTGGTCGGTTAGCATAAGGTTTGACATGCAAATAACCCCTGGCAGAAATGAAAAAAAATCTCTGAAAAATTTAAAAAGATGACAAGTTTGCTGAAGCACTTTGTTTGGACAATGCTTATCTTGGTAGATATCAGTTAGCTTTTGCATATCATGTTTTACCTTGCTTGTCAACTAGAATATGTGGTGATGCTTTTGTTTGCAAATAATTAAAAAATGTGTGCTAATGACTTTCTTTAGATATCATCTATTACACTGATCATGTCATGTATTTTAGACAGTATATCTTTTGCTATACCTGTTAGATGTTGTAATAGCAGTCAATCATATCTAAGAAGCATGCTTTTCACACTCCACCTGCACCCCATCTGCATTCATAGCATATTTTGAGGGGGAGCTGCATTTCAGGGGGAGTTTCTGTTTATGTCTCTTTAAGTGCATTAGGCTCACTTGATGAGTCCAATTGTCAACAAGGGGGAGAAATTTTGGATATATTTTTTTGGCTTTCTCTAGGATTTATTTCAGGGGGAGTTTATTCTTGTTGGTAATTCTGAGATTTGCACTTGTTTTTGAGGTTTTAATTTTGGTTAACTATAATGACCGTTTTCGTGCTTCTGTTTGGCTTTTGGTCATTAGGGTTAAACTTTTATTTCCTTTCTTCTATTTTCTGTCTTTTGTCTTTGTTTTTTTCTTCTGTTTCCACATGTTTTGCAGGTTCTGGAGATGACCTGAAAAGGGTGTTGACAATGCACTCATCAAGGGGGAGATTGAGAAACCATGTTGAAGAATATGGTTTTGATATTCCAGATATGATGAGTGATTGTCAACGGAAGTCAAAGGAAGAGAGAGATGAAGACCTGCCGAGTCTGAGGCGCGTGTGACTCAGGTACACGGGCAGTGAGCGACGGCCGGGCAGAGGAGCTGCGGAGTCAGGCTGGCCCAATCTGGGTACATGGCTAGGAGCGACAGATGATCCACTGGTCTGTTGACTGGGTTTGACTTAGGTACACGGGCGGCGAGCGATTGCCGGGCTGAGGGAGCTGCGGGTTCGGGTCGGCCCAATCTGGGTACCCGGTGCGAAGACGGTGGACGCTTTGTCAGTTTCGGCGTAAAACTGACAATCTGTCATTAATTCGTTTTTAGGATATTAATATTTAGTTTTTAAGTTTAGAATATTTTTATTCGAGTCAGTTAATTTTTCTAAGAATATTTTAGTAATTTTCGGAATTTATTTTAAAGTCAGTTTATTTTATCCGAGGGTAAAGTAGTCTTTTCATGTATTAGGATTTGCCTATAAATAGGCCCCTATCCCCTTGGGGATAGTTGACTGTTTTTAGGAGATCAATCTACAGTCCGTGTTTTTCTACCGTCTATTGTTTTTGCCGCAATACATAGGTGCGGTGAGTTTTTCCGCCGCTCGTGAACCAAGGCGGTGGCTGGTGCTGCATCCTTGCGCGGGCCCCACGGTGGCTTTTTTCCGCACGGCACCTCAGCTCTCTGCCAGCAGCGACAGCTGCATCCCCAAGGGAAGTCAGCACGTTTTACAAATTTTTTTATACGGCTGGTTTTCTGCAATCACGAGTTTTTTTTGTTGGGCAACGTGCGCATGCAGCGTAGGCAGGAACAACTTTTATCCAGAACTTTCTCCACGTAATTGCAATTCAAATCCGATTTGGCTTTTGGCTGTTCATCCGAAGGAAAATTTCTAGTGCTTGATTCTCTACAGAATCGCAGTGATTTTGCCGTAATCCATATAGCGTTGCGAACAACTTGATCGGCTAGATGAAGAGAAACGGATAAATTTCTACGACGAAGGTTTTTCGCTGCAGATCGGCACGCAGGTAAGTTTCTAATCTCCTATTTTTAGTATATCAGTTTTAGAGATAATCATCTATTATTTAATTAGCAAAAAATTTGTTTAGCAATTTCGTGTTAATTTAATCTACTTATACAAAAAGTAAAGAAAAGTTTATTAGTTGCAGTAGTATTTTTAATTCTAGTCTTTACCTGAAATATTTTTAGGTTATTTCTGAATTAATTTTTGGATGATCCATATTTTATTCAGTTAATTAGTATTTTATTTTTAGACTGCAATCTGAACATTTTATTAAGATATTTAGTGTTTTTTATTATGTCATTAAATATTTCTAGCACCCATTTTTATTTACTGGAGTGATTCCTTTTAGTTTAGCTTTAATATCTTTTTAATTAGGACACCGTTCCTTTTTTAGACCAGACAACTTTAATTCCAGTAATTTCATTTGCTAATATTATTTATCTGATTAAGTTTATTTCGGTGTTGGGATTAGGATTAAAATATTGTTTAGCTATAAATTTTTAGGCGCCCATTCACCCCCCTTTGGTCGCTACTTTCGGTCCTACAAACTTGCCTAGCAACTTTTGCACATCCTTCTTGCATGTTGGCGCTGCAACGTTTCTAATCTTTTCAACTCTTGTAGGATCAATTTCTATGCCTCTCTCAAGAATCATGAAACCTAAGAACTTACCCACCGACACACCAAAAGCATACTTGAGTGGGTTCATCTTCCACCCGTACTGTCGCATCCTATCAAAAGCAACCTTCAAATCGGCTAAATGGTTTCCCATAGCGTCCGATTTGACCATGACATCATCGATGTAAACTTCTAACATGAGTCCTAGCAAGTCATGAAAGATCAAGTTCATAGCGCGCTGATACGTGGCGCTGGCATTTTTCAACCCAAAAGTCATGACGACCGATTTGAATAAACCAACAAAACCAGGGCATCGAAAGGCAGTCTTATAGACGTCCTCTTCGACCATAAAGATTTGATTATAACCGGCATTGCCATCAATAAAACTTAGTACCTTATGTCCTGAAGCATCGTTGATCAGCATGTCGGCTATTGGCATTGGATACTCATTTTTTGGAGTGGCTCTATTCAGATCCCTGAAATCAATGCATACTCGTATCTTGCCGCTCCCTTTCTTCTCTACAGGCACAATGTTAGCAACCCATTCCGCGTACCTGCATGGCCTAATAAATTCAGCCTTAAGTAGTCGTTCCACTTCCTCCTTAACCCGGTCATAGACGGCCGAATTAAAGTGGCGGGGAGGCTGTTTATAAGGCCTAAACCCGGGCTTGATGGGCAGCCGATGCTCCATGAGCTCGCGGCTTAGCCCTGGCATTTCGCTATACTCCCATGCGAAATAATCGACATACGACCGAAGTAACTTTATTACTTTAGTCTTTTCATCGGGCTGTAAATGTTGGTTTACAAAAGTCGGCCTTGGTACGCTACCATTACCTATATCAACTTCCTCCAAGGGATCGGCCGACGCAAAACCTTGCCCTAATTTTTCTACTTCGCTAAAGTCCTCGATGGCTTCGGCAATACCGTCTTTATTAGTCCGATACTGCTCCACTCGAGACTTTAGCCAATCTAGATTATTCTTGCTAGACATCACTACTAGTACAAAAATAGTCGTGCTACTCTAGTCGGCTTTACAAACACTGGTACAAACCGTCCTCCAGATACGCTAACAAAGTCATAAACCGAAAGATCTCTACCTGATAGACACTCTACTTTGTTATGGACGGCGTCGACCGACACATCGGCCAAAGCTACTTGGGCCGAAGTATCCACGGGGATGACCTCCACCTCATCGCCGTCCCACTGTATCAAGCACTGGTGTAGGGTAGAGGAGATGCAACAGTTCGCATGGATCCAGTCGCGTCCGAGTAACACACTATAGTTACCTTGTACATCGACGACGAAGAAAGCTGTTGGCAACGTCTTGTTACCCACTGTCAACTCCATAGAGAGTACTCCCTTGGCCTCGGAGCTCTCACCGTTGAAGCCGTTGAGCATCAAGTTAGTCTTCTTCAGGTCATCTTCGTCCCTGCCAAGTTTCTTCAATAAAGAATAAGGCATTAGGTTAACAGTGGCGCCGCCATCGATGAGCATCCGGGAAATCAGCTTCCCATCGATGTGACCCCTGACGTAGAGGGGCTTTAGATGGTGAGCCGAGTCTTCGGGCTTCTCGAAGATGGCGTTGCGTGATCCGAGGTTCAATTGGGCGACCTCGGCCTCGTCACGTGGTAGGGCGAACTCGGCGGGCAATGTGACGATGTTGATGTCCATCGTTTGAGGTGAAGGCCCCTCAAAGACGGGCGAGTAATCGTCGTCAAGCAAGTCGTCGTCGTCGTCACTCGGACTAGGAGCCAGGCTGGTTATCTCAACCGGCTTCTCCCTCCATACCTTTTTGGTAGCTGGCCGAGTGCGGATCTCTTCGAAGATAGCATCGCGCTCGACCTCAGTTACCTTCTCGCGTATCTCTTGTGCCCGCAGCCTTTGTAGGCATCTCTTCTATGATTTGGACATGCCCGGAGGAGCCCAAGATGGCTGTGGCTTGGTGCCTAGAACTACTGTTCGACTCCTATTGATTCTGGCCGAAGTGTGCCCTTTGGCCTCGAGCGCCCTGTGTTCGAAGGGGGCTTCGCTGTGAACCCCATCGAACGGATCGGCCTCGTTCGGCCGATCGAACCAAGCTTCGGCACGGAGCCTGGCCAAAGCATGTGGCTTACCTCCGTCAGCCCTCAGCGACAATTCTTTAGGATTGGGACTTCCTGAGACCCAACTTTGATAGTTATGGCTTCGGACTCCCTGACTTCGGCCTCCGCGTGCTCGCACCCTTTGGCTTCGCTCTGCAGGGTCCGATTCGGAGGTATCACAGATAGTCTGTGGACGATGCCTCCCTCCGCTGCATCTGTTTGCCCCTGCCATCCACAATACTCCAAAGGAAAACAAGGCATAGGGTTAGTCTGCGGAGGGTACCCTAACCCGGATACATACGAGGCCCACGGGGTCCCCGCCCAGTCATACGGCGGAGGCATCGGAGGCTCTAGCAGCCTCGGCCAGAGCAAGCCAAACCTGTCACCCGGAGGGGGGTTCGGCCAAGTCGAAGGTGTCTACGACCACACCAGCGAAGGATACTGCCAGGCCAGAGGTATGTTCGGCCAGTGTGGGCTGAAGCCTCCCATCGGAGAAGTCCAGTGCGGTGCGGGTTTTAGCCAATGGGGGCCGACGTTGTTGTATAGGGGACCCGACCACTGGGGCTCGAAGCTGTTGTACGGGGGGTTCGACCATTGTGGCTTGGAACCACCGTGCGGAGCATCAGGTCATTGTGGCCCGAAGCCCTCGTGCGGAGGGTTTGCTGGCTTTGGACCAAAGCCACCCTTCGAAGGTCTTGGACCCTTCGGCTGTTTTAGCTTAGCATGTGGACCTACTTCTTTGGCCCTCCTCTGATGCTTGTTTAACAGCATGTTATATGTTACCTTCGGCTTCTTGCGAGCCTTAGCCGAAGGGGTATTGATGTTCTGTTTCCACACTCCTACCTCGGGGTTCTTTGGTATGAGTGTGCGAATGCGTGGTTCTCCAACAATCACATCTTTTCCTTTAGCAGACTCGGCCTGTTCTGGCCAAATCAACATCTTCTTCTCGCCGAGGTCAACGGTGTTGACTGGAAAAGGATCTTTATCCAGCTTCATTTTTGGATCATGGTCTATCTTCAATCGTCCTTCTTCTATGGCCGATTGTATCTGCCATCGAAAAACATTGCAATCATTAGTATTATAAGAATGTGAATCATGCCACTTACAGTATGGATGCTTCTTTAACTCGTCGGCAGGTGGGATAACTTGACCCTTAGGTAACCTGAGAAGCTAACTCTTTAAGAGGAAATCAAATATTTATCACATTTAGTCACATCAAACGAGTATTTGACCTCATTAAGTCTATTCTTTGTGGGGGATGGTCGTAGTTCGGAGCAAGTGACATGTTTGTTTTTAGTGTTGGTAACCCATTCGGCCGCGTACATGTCGGCCGAATCCTCCTCCTCTGACTCCTCCTCATCAGAGCGTTCCATGATGTGGATTTCGGCCCTTGGCTTGCTAAACGTCTTAATAAATTTCTTATCTTTGGCTCGGCCTTCTTGGACCAGAGCTTGCTGTAGAACTTGGCTAACTTCTAAAAAGTTTTGGTTATCTAACCTTTCTTTATGTTCGGAACGCAACCCATTAAAAGCTAATTTCACCAAGTCCCTTTCTGAAATATTAAGACTAAAACATCGGTTTCTAGTATCCCTGAAACGCTTGATATACTCAGAGGCGCTCTCACTAGATTTTTGCTTAACCGATGTCAAATGCGAAAGCCTAAGTTCTGTTTCACCCGTGTAGAAATAATCATGGAATTTCCGTTCTAAATCATCCCATGTGTGGATGGAGTTCGGCGGGAGCGCCGAAAACCAAGTGAAAGCTGTGCCGGATAGCGAGAGAGAAAATAGTCTAACCTTTAGGGCATCTATCCCGCTAACCTCTCCACACTGCGCCAAAAATTGACTAACATGCTCTAGTGTGGTCCTGCTACCCTCACCATCGAATTTAGTGAACTCCGGGATCCTATATTCATGGGGGTAGGGTACTGTATCAAGATGATCGGGGTATGGTTTGCGATAAACCATAACTCGTCCCTTGGGCATGAAGCCTGCACACTCCCTAAACAGTGCGCGGACCCGCTCATCTATATCATCTTGGTAGTTTGTTTGCATGCGCCTCTCATGTGGAGGTGCGACACACGGTGGGATATCGGCGTGTCGGCCATGTGCTTATTCCCTACGCGCTATTTGTACAACGTGCTCGTGTCCGGGCGCCTGTGCGTGTGGTGCGGGTAGTGCGGGTATTGGCGTAGGTGTTGGGTGGTATGTAGTATTAGTTTGACCATAGGTATAATGATTGGTCTCGACCATAAGTGATGAGGCCGGAGACATGTTTGTTGGAGGTGCACTAGCTATAGGAACCGGGGGTACGGCCTCAGTGAAGCCGAACCTTCTAAGAGTTGCCTCTACTTGGGAGCTGACTGCCGAATCTAAACGGTTGGCTAGCGAAGCGCTAACGGCCTGATTGACTGATGCGGCTATTTTTTGCTCAATTTCTAAAGAAGATAAACGAGGCGATACTGGTGTTACCTGGACCTGAGCGAGGTCGGGGGTGACGATGTCGCGCTTGACAAAGCCTACGTGTGTCTTGATGTAGCCTCCAAGCATCATGTCTTGGAGCGCCTTTAGCTTTGACTCGATCTCTGCTCGGTCTTCTGCAGGGATATCTTCAAGTGTAGGTGACATTATGTTGCGGTTGTCGATATCCGCGCCTCCTATTGTGTCTATCGGCGGTGTAGACGTGGTAGTCGATGTAGATGTACCGGTGGCCGAAGTAGACGTACTCATAATATTGGCGTAGCTCTTCCCCAGCGGAGTCGCCAAAAAGTGTGTTGACACGGAAACGTGCCCCCGCACTTGGGTCAGTCCAGTCATCCAAAAGTGCATGGATACTTAGGGACAGGCCTAAGCGTGATGTATCACCGACGCCGCGTTCCGACTACCCTTAATAGTGATAAGGGGGATGGAGTCGCCAGGTAACCAGATTACACAAAATAATCCAATTAGCTAAAAAAATAGGTTAAACAGGTTAAAATCAGCAAACCAGTCGGAGTCCTCCTGGTTCGAAGTCTGATGTGAAGGGTGCACCGAAGGGTACCTTCGGCGTCTGGTGCGAAGTGCTCCGCCGAAGGGTGCTTCGGCGTTCGGACTGATCCGGCCGAAGGTAGACTCCGAATGGATCTGAACACAGTGATCACCTCCGAACAGCGAGGTTCGGCATGCGATCTCAGATGCAGCGAATTACAAAGTAGTGAGGCGTAGGCCACACGCGGGACCAACTTCGTCTGGTGCAGAGTATGTTCGTGGTGAAGTCTGTCACGACGAAGTATGCTAGCGGAGCCTGTTTGTCGAAGCCTGCGGTCCTGTCGAAGGGTGTCCTGGGGACCTCCGGAACCGATCTCTCAGCTCCAAACACCTCCGGCGAAGGGGCTCTGAACGTGCGAACCTGCAACAGAGACGATGTGAAGTACCAATTCGGCCTTAGGACTGAATTTTTCGAGGTGTTGCACGGGTGGCGAAGGTAGTAATCTATTACGCAGATTAGTGGATACTTCACAGGCGAAGTAACAAGGCGATAGCAATCTGTTACGTAGATTAACGGGGACTTCACAGGCAAAGTACCAAGGCTTACCACTGTTCCGTAGCGGCGGACAGAGGGCTTCCAGGCAAACCCAAGAAGAGGTACAAAAAAGTAAAGGTACGATCAAAGCATGGCTTTGGTTTGGTTTGAGTTGGATGGCTCTCCATGTCGGCCATGCCTATCTATTTATAGGGGGTTAACTCCCAATCTAATCTGCTATTAATCCGGCCGAATAGAGATAGAGATTAAGTTGGCAATGCAAACAGCTCTATCTCTACTAAGGTGGGCTTCGGCTAGGCCCGTTGAGGCTTGCTTCTCGGGCCCTAGCTTCGGTAGCGTGGGCTTCGGCCAGGCCTGCCGAGGCTGGCTCCTCGGGTCGAAGCTTCGGTAGCGTGGGCTTCGGCCAGGCCCGTCGAGGCTGGCTCCTCGGGCCGAAGCTTCGGCAGCGTGGGCCTCCGAAGACTTCCTGGCCGAAGCCCATGGGCTGGCTAGAGGCTTTTGGAGCCCATAGCTCGATGGGCTTCGGCCCTGTAGGGCTTTGGATAGACCCTAGACATGTGTAGTTTCGGCCCAAATCACCAAAAATTGATATTTTAATAATTTAGCCATTACTGCCATTTTTTGCTATCAACAGTATTGAAATACTTTCCTAGCTGTGTGACTCATTGGACCACACACATCAGTATGTACTATGTCCAAAAGCTCACTCGCCCTCTCACTCTGTCCAGTGAATGGCGTCTTTGTCATTTTGCCAAGTAAACAAGACTCGCATGTGTTATATGATTCAAAATCAAATGACTCCAAAAGTCCATTACTATGGAGCTTTTGTACATGCTTCTCATTTATATGACCCAAACGACAATGCCAGACGTAGGTGGGATTCAAATCATTGAGCTATTGTTTCTTAGTACTAATGTTATAAACATGTGCATCCTCGAGACTTATAATGTATAATCCATTCACCAATGGACAAACACCATAGAGCATATCATTTGAGAATATCGAACAACATTTGTTCTTTATCATGAACTCATAACCTTCTTCCTCCAAACATGAGGAAGAGATAATGTTTTTGCCCAATGCTGGGAATATAATAACAATTATTTAATTCCAGAACTAATCCTGAGGGTAGTGACAGAGAATAAATGCCAACGGCCAATGCTACAACCTTTGCACCATTGCCGATGCGAATATCCAGTTCACCTATTGCGCACTTTCTTGACCTACTTAGTCCTTGCAACGATTTGCAAGTGTGAATCATCAAACTAGTATCAATTACCCATGAATCACATGGACGAGTCACAAGATTAATTTCAATAACATTTATTATTCTTTGTCGCAAATTTTGTCCAGCATCGGAACTTCCGATCAACCATCGGAACTTCCAATCTGACAAATATCAGAACTTCCGATCAGGTATCGGAACTTCTGAAGTATTGCTAACAGAAACAGATCCAATCTGTTTTAATTCATCCAAGTGGGGCTCCTCTAGAACATTTTCCTCTCGCTTGAGAACACTTCTCAAGTGTCTAAACCAATCAATAAAAGTTGTTCCAAAAATAATCAATCACAAAATAAAGAGTAAAGTGTTCATAACAGTCGGTGCCATGATATACAAAAGATTAAATGCAAGGTTCAACACTATTCAATGTTTATCTTTTATCCAATAAAAGATGTCCCACTATCTAAACTAGTCACTTTCCCTCTCATGACTAATAGTGGCGCAAGATCCATGGTCACGCTATCTCCTAGTGAGCTTTGGCATCACTACTAGAATCTAGTTGACATAGGTAAGCAACTCCTTGCTAATCACATTGTATGACTCTTGTTATTGGATAAGCATCCAATGCTTCACCCTAACTCCTATGATCCAAGTCCCAAAACCGTTTTGATAGCCTTGTCAAGTGAACCAACACTATGCGTGTAGAAGTCCAACTTCCGCCCCAACTAGTCGAGATAAAAGATCGCACCCTGCTTTGGTAGACCCACTATCAATGAGCATGAACCTTGGTGGGTGCAGCTGTTGGGATGAGCATCAACACTTAATTTTCTGATGAAAACTATTCTAGCATCGTAATGCCCCTAGCGCACACGAAACATGCAAGAATAGAATAACAAGAACATAAGAAAGCATCACAGGCAATCATATTAACTGTGAAATAACATGGCCTTCTTCACATGGCGATCTCCATCTCCATGGATCCCATCATCGAGTGAGTGCTCCCGGCCTCCATGAAGAGTACTAGTCCATATCACATAGGCTATACTAATTACATGGGCTGAAACACCGCGGAAACGACATGTAAGCCGTAATGAATTTTACATCGGCCTTGGGCTGTAAATAACCATGACACGTAGGCCATATTTAATTTACATTCATTGCATGCATCTCATACATCACATTTATCCAAGGCCATACCAGTCACAACATTCTCTGCAAAAAAAAGTTAGGCGAGCAATCTACAAATGACTAGATTTTGGATCTGAAAAACCCGGGTCAACAAGCTCGGTTTTTCAAAATCGCGCGGGTCGGAACTTCCGTTCTATCAGAACTTCCGATCAATATCAGAATCCCACATCGCAACAATTGCCTTATGTATCGAATCATTATTCGATATCGAAACATACGATTAGTATCGGAACTTCCGATCAGCCACAGACAGAAACAAATCTAATCTATTTTTCCACCATGTATCTCCATACATGAGGGATCCAGATCGAACACTACGCAAGTAGGCTCTGACACCACTGTTGGGGAATAGGGGAGCTACGCTAGCCGAAAAATTCAAAATTTCCTCCCTAAGACCCAAGACCCATGCGTGTGTGAGATCATAGATCGTTACCTTATAGCACTTGACGCGCTAGGTGCAACAGAAGAAGAGGTTGATGAAGTGCATCAAGCCTATCCTCGCTTTTGTCCCGACCATTCCTCGCCGATCCAATCGATGAAGAAGTATCCTTCCTCGTGGTGATGGCCACGAGCGTCGCTTATGAAGAAACACCTCCATGGAGTCCACACATACAGGGATGGAGTTCATCCCACGGCAGCGTGCTAGCACCGCACGTGAGAGACGGGAAATCCTCGACCTCAACGTTTGAGATCAAGAAAGGGAGGAGAGGACTCTTGGGTGGCCAGGTCTAATCTAGGCTAATTCCTTATCCCAATACCTCCTCCTCCTCTCCTTATATAGGGCTGGGTCGTGCACATATTGGAACCCACAAATTAGTTACAACTAATTTTTATTTGTAACAGATCCAATCTAATACCCCACATCAGAACTTCTGATCTTGGATTGAAACTTCCGACAAGGTATTTTTCTGGTCTCCAAATTCAGCACGACACGCAACAGATCTGTTGACACGAAAACGTGCCCCCGCACTTGGGTCAGTTCGATGATCCAAAAGTGGGCGGATACTTAAGGACAAGCCTAAACGTAACACAACACTGACGTCGCATTCTGACTACCCTTAACAGTGGCAAGAGGGGTGGAGTCGCCAGGTAATCAAATCACACAGAAATAATCCAATTAGCCAAAAAGAAATATATTATATAAGATATTTCAGACAGCTGAATGGAGCCTAACTGATTCGAAGTGTACTGTGTGAAGGGGTTCATCGAAGGGGGCCTTCGGAGCCTGGTGCGAAGGGCCTCGCCGAAGGTAGCCTTCGGCGTTCGAACTGATTTGGCCAAAGGCAGGCTCCGAACAGATCTCGACGTGAAATCACCTCCGAACAACAGGTTTCGGTGCAAAGTCTCTAACACGACAAAATATCCCAAATGCAACACACTGGCATGACTTCGTTTGGAGCAGAGTACAAGCGTGGTGATGCCTGACATGACGAAGCCTGTTGCGGAGCGTGCTGGCACACGAGACTTGATCAAACCGACAACAGCGTGATGGCCCGGCACGGGTAGTCAAAGCAAGGATTCCACCGAGGGGTGTTCTTGCAAGGCGAGCAATAGATCTTGTAGATAATGAGGTCTGCGGCGCCTCCGTGTTCCTTGGAGACGCCGTAATCCATCATGAGCCACCCGGTCTTGATGACTCCTGACACCATCTTCTCTTTGTAGGAGAACTTATGGAAGTACTCGCCGGGGGCGGCTCCTTCCACCGACTTCTTGGAGCTCTCCGAGTGCCACCACTTCTTGTCGTCGGTGCCACTGACCGTGCGCGCCTTCCTCTTGGCAATACATCTAGACGCGGACTCACTGTTGGCCACCGGATCATCCGGCAGAAGGGAGTATACATCAATGTCATGCATGAAACTTGGTTGATTCAGCAGTTGGCCAGTGATCTTCGGGAGTAGGAAGCTGTTGTTTGATTGTAATAAGGCAAGGAGTGTATTAAGGCAATACCATAGATTGATCGTTTGATTTTTTTTTCATGGAAAGTATAGATCAACATGCATGCAGATTTTTCTATGGAAAGTATGGTTAAAATATATACTGCCTTAATTAATTTTTGCCATTATATGGCAGGTGAGCTAAATAGATGGTAGTCTGCGGGGATTACGGGAGGCTGTCTGTGGGATCAGGTGAATGGATGAACGGTTCAGATGCTTCCAATGATGACAGATGATAGATGAACGGTCTAGATGCTCCTAATGATGATAGATGAGAGACGAACGAGTCATATGCTCCCAATGATGACAGACGAGAGATGGGCGACCTAGATGCTCCCAATGATGAAAAAGCTTAAAATCTTCATATAGTAGGGTAGATAATAATAAATTATTTATTTATTTTAGTTTATAAAAATAAGTTAGATTATTATATAATCTTAAGATGAAACAAATAGGTGCAATGTATTAGTTTAAAGTTAAGGTATTTTATAAAAATTCCTAGAGTAATAGTTTGATAAGAGAATTGTATATTTAGGGGGTGTTTGGTTCCATGGACTAAAATTTAGTCTGTGTCACATCAGATGTTTGGACATCAATTTGAAGCACTAAACGTGAACTAATTATAAAATTAATTGCAGAATTAGAGGATAATTCACGAGATGAATTTATTAAGCCTAATTAATCCATAATTAGCAAATGTTTATTGTAACACCACATTATCAAATCATGGCTATTGGCATAAAAGATTACACCAACAGGTTTGGGGAAACTAGGTAAAGGTGGAAAGCTTTGCTCAAAGGTTCTATTCTTGGATCTCGAGTTATGTATCCTATACAACATAGGGGAGAGGATATTTATAGTGTAGCCCTACGCTGGACCCATACCCTCTGAGCCCCCCAATCTTACATACGTCATACAACTTCCATACCCCTAATCGGTGAGGATACGGTCATAACGACTCTGCTAGTCATTCAGCGACATGGCTACATTGCCTAGCGCGATAGTTTACACGTGCGGTCTTGTCGCATACCTAACCCTGACTAGACCGCTACCGACCCGCCCATCACGCTCCACATGGATTGTTTGATGTCACAGTTGACGCACTCCTGCTTTAGTGGTTGGCGTACCGCCTTGACCGGACTCCTGTGGGTCCCCCTTGGAGCCCTGGCGCAGTTTTCTTCGAGGACGTCTTCTGACCTCCGAAGGCTTTCGCTTCGGACCTCCGAAGGCTTTCGCTTCATACCTTTCGACGGGGAGCCGAGGAGTTCGGGGCTGAGGGCTTCCGGTTCGGGGCAGGCACCGCACGGAACCCACTTTCGGCCTCAAACCTGACCCGGAGTGTCTTCTGCCAATCTCCGTACTACTCTTCAGGACCAGGTGGTCGTGGCTGTGATACTCATGACAATCGTTAACCTCGCCTGGAATGCTGTTGGGATTATCTCCCCCAACAATGGCGTAGTTAGACTCATTAGATTCGTCTTGCAAATAATCCACCGATTATGGATGCGTTTTGTAAATCGTCTACATTTAATGCTCCAAAATGGTATCTAAACATTCGGTGTGACAAGGACTAAAATTTAGTCCTGGTAACCAAACACCCCCTAAAAGGTGACTTAAAAAAACTCCACGAAGTTAACAACTTTATAAAAAATACTTGCTCTTATAAGTCATTCTAATTTTGCCTATATTTACCTATAGATCAATTAATATGGCTATAGATTTATTGATCTATAAATGAATACATGCAAATCCAGAATGACATGTGTTGTAGCATAAAAAATACCCTAACATGTTTTTTTAGCTTCGAAGGGCTACAGATTGCAAAATGGATGTGGGATCGGAATAGCGACTAGAGGGGGTGAATAGACACCTTAACAAATTCTCGTGAATCAGATGGACTATTCAAATCTCCCATCACACCTCCAAAAAATTCAGATTCAAATTTAAACCAATCAGTACAAATCAAAGCAACAAAATCTTTTCAAATTCAGAATTCAGTCTTGTTCGGAGATTGAAGTGTCGAAGCACTTGTCGACAATTGATATTACGAACTACAGAGAGTAGATCGACAACTGGATGATCGACAGAATTAAATCGGTGTTTGAAACTCCGAAACAGACCAAAAATTCAGAAAACTTTTCTACACATTCACTTGACACCTTGAGCCAAAACTTGACACAAATGGTTGATCAATTCAGCACTAGTTGTCCAAGTTCATGTACAGTTTGAGATACTTCTAATTTGAAATGTGATATAGCTTCAGGTTTCAGTATTTAGCAATTCCAACCACAAATTCTGAACTGTCGAATACTCAAAATGAATTCAAGTGAGATTCTGATGAAAACTGGATGATGAACAATGCCAACTAAACTCAAATCAGAAAATAGATTGAGGCTTTCCAATTGACTTCAATTCAGATTATTTCAAATGGATTTCAGTTGAAAACACAAAACTTCTGAAAATTTCTAGATAATGAACAATATCAATCAGTCTCAAATATATTACATGATTATGCTGAACATCATCATGTAGAATGTAGCTCAACTCTGATCAAAATATAAATATTCAGTACAAAAACCTATTATAGCTGAAGTACTGAAGAAGACAGAAGAGTTCAGCTCAGATATCCTTTTTAGTGAAACTTGGAGAATATAGACAAGATAGATTCAGTGAGAAGTTTCTCAAGATTTCAATTCATATAACAAATTGAAGGATAAAAATTGATTTTAGGTCAGATTTGACAAATACAGAATAAAGCTATTTTGAATTCGTAACAGATAACTGCTTCCATCAATTTAGATACAGATGTTATCCAAATGCACTAAACTGAACACAGTGTCAGAACTCTCTTAGATCAGATGATTTTCAAATTTTCTGTAATGTAATATCTAACAGATTGATCACACTGAAAATCCAAAAACCCACCTCAGATCAATGACTATTGACAATAGACAATGAATAGTAAGAGTCAGGATAGAATGCAATTGAGTTGAAAACAGAAACATGCAAAGCTTTAGTTGTATATTCAGTTTTGAGTAGAACCAATTCAACAAGTAGTTCTGAATACACAAGAGAATTCAGATCATATGAATTAGTGTTTTGGTTTCAAAACATGCTCAAAATACAGATGTACTTTTGATCATTCCAATTTCACAACCTTTAACTATTGAATATTCAGATTGGAAAATTTCAGATAAGAGCAGCACTATTTCAGAATTGAACAAATAGCTTCACAACAATTTTTGTGCAATCAAACTGTTAACAACAGGAACAGGCTGATTGGAATACTTGTGTAAATTCTCAAGGATTCAAATAAGACATCAGAAAGTTTCTGTCAAATTCAAAACTACATTTATCAACCAAATCTCAGACTAGTGTATTCAGATCTTGGTGACTTTCAATTAATCACAGAACAGTAAATACCAGAATCTGAACACTTTTAATTTGTATACTTCCAACATAGAAAAAAGATATTAATAACAGCTTGAAACACAAATACTTTGAGCTAACTTTGAGCAATAAGAACTCTCAACATAACTAGAAAACTTTGTTTCAGCCTAAACAGAATAAATTCAGGGAGTATTTTCAGTTCTTCCAATCAATAACCAGAAACTTAACTCAATCACAAACCACTACTTTCTCAGAAAAATGAACCACTCACACCATCAATCATCCACATAACAACTTGGCAATATTCAAGACAAGATCAAGTGAATTCTGCTAAAGATTCAGAAAATGTACCTCATGAAGGATGAAATTCTTCATGTCTGAAATTCCTGAGCAATCCTTTTCTCCTTGCAGAAATAATCTTCACAAGAGACTTGAGGCAAAACTTCTTAACAAGTTTTACTCAGCACAAACAACAGCAGATATATAAAACAGATTAGATATATCAATCAAGACAGATCTCAGATTCTATGCTGGTTGAGGCGCAACAAAGTTTGATCAAGAATAGTGTTGTCAAAACACTGTATAACTCATGGGAAAAAGTAAAAGAATCTGGACATCAGTATATCAAAAGAAAAGAACAATCAGATCACAGATTAAACATCAAAACCAGAATTGAATCCCAGGTTGCTTGGATCACATGAAAAAGAGAAGACAAAACCAGCCATGAGATATTTTTTGTGTAGGCAAAAAGTTGGTAGCCAACCTTGGGTGAGGATGCCTTTTTATAGTCCCACCCAAGTTGGCAGATTTACACAAGAGCCCTCCATCTTTTCAGTTTTACACATATAGACATGGGAAATTTTCAGAATTAGAAATTCTGAAATTTACCCAGATAGACCTCTGTTACTTTTATTACAAATTGACTCAAACCTTTTAATATATTTTTAGAATTGGGGAATCCTGAAAAATACTAAAAGTTTACACATTAATCTAAATTACTCAAAACAAAAAAGACTCCTGATTATTGAATTTAAAACATTTAGAGATGTGACGGTTTTCAGAAAAAACCGACAAAGCCTCCCCGATTGTCGACGGACATCGTTAGTCCGTGAACTCGACTGCTAGCAAGTCTCTCCTGCTCTCGATCCCTCAAGCCGCCTTGTCACTTGAACTGACTTCCCTTTCACTGACTCAACCGACACTTCATCTTGATCAACCTTCATCACACGTCCTTCTTGATCTCCATGCGTACATCTGAGGTCACTCTCAACTTCGACTGACACCCTCGGCCATCTAGCATTAGACTCCCCGTCTAACCCTGATCCCTTGCCATCGACAGTTGACGAGTATCTCAACTCTACACACACGAGACAAACACAGACACACACACACATATCCAAGCAACCACACATAAACCTCATGACAAACCCCGTCAATCACTCATCATAACCTTGAACCAAGTGAAGATCCTCACTAGGTTCCTCAATCTCCCCCTTGATGAGTGCATTGACAATTCAAGATCAAAAGAAGTTTAAAACACAAGTTCAGCACACAAGTGACCATGAAAGCTCTATAAGGAGCAATAATAAGAGACATGTCACTTGAAAATGATGAATGATAGAGCAAAAACTATCTCAAAAACTCAATGAGCAACAAAATCAACAAAAGTTCATGAACTCTCCCCCTTTGGCAATACAGACATCAAGATAGCTCCATGAGTTGTGAGAGTAAAGTGTACATGCAATGCTTCCGGAATATAAGTAAGTCCAATTACAGTACACACAATCCTTACGCTTCACAAACTATCCTAACCAACTCTATGACAAGCTCGAATGTATACAATCTAAATATCAATATGAGCAAGCATTTTGATGTTTTAGCAAATAAAAGCATCACTACTCAGACTAGCATACTAGACATGGCAAGGTAAGAGATACAAAAGTTAGTTTATGGTTCTGCCAGTGGCACCTCGTCTAGAGGTATTTCATATGGTTCTTCTAGCACTTATGCTTTTGTTGGTGGTTTTGTTTTGTCCTCTCTGGTATCTATCACAAAAGAGCAGATGGACACCTTGGATGATGAGGAGCTTGCTTTCATTGTCAAGAAGTTCATCCGTTTCTACAAAGATAGATGGGATCATAGGAGAGGAGGCTCTCATGTGTGTTTTGAGTATGGTGATACTTCACATATTAAAGCTAATTGTCCAAAGCTCAAGAAGAGAGAATAGAGTGATCATACCAAACACCACAGGAGAGACACAAATCTCTTTCACAAAAAGAACTGAGATAAGTTAGCCAAGAGAGCAGCCAAAGTGGCATCCAAAGCCTTCATGTCGGGATTGAGCAACATTGACACATCTTCAAGAGAGGAGCCAAGCTCTGACAAGGATGAACCACAAAAGGAGGAGAAGAAAGCGAAGGACTTCACCGGCCTTTGCTTAATGGCCGACAACATTAACAACAACGACAACGAGCCAGATTCCACCGAGGTAATGATATCTTATGATGAACTTTCAGTTAAAGTTGATAAATTGATTGATGTTTTGGTTAATTAGGATAGATTACTCATTAAAGTTGTGCGTGAACTAAAAGAACTTAGACCTAAATATGAATATGATTCTATTGAACTTGCCATGATTAGGTCTAAGTTGAATGATGTTGAATGTGAGTCCTGTCTTGTTGTCATGAGTGATCTTATCGAGAGCTACATTCTGTGCATGCTCAAGTCATTGATCGGTTTGAGAGTGTGGAGAAACAGCTCATTGTGGAGGAGTCTAGACCTTCTTCTTTTGATGCTTGTGTTGAACTGCCCCTTGCTTATTGAGAGCATTGAGTTAAGGGACAAGCATGTTAAGGAACTAGAGTGTAGATTAGAGAGTGCTGAGAGTTTTAAGGATGTGCAGCTTAAATGTTCTATCTGCACTATCCTCAAGGATAAACTCAGCTTTGCTAGAGGGCAAGTCAAGAAACTCATGATAGAGAATGAATATCTTCTTTCTGTGGTTAAAAAGTGCACTGAGGGAAAGGGTAGAATGTATTTGCTCTTGGCCAAGACCAAGATATGTGCTGACAAGGCTGAGTTAGCTCTAGGGTTAGGTTTTGAGAGAACTACATCAGACAGTAAGGGAAAAACAATGTTCACTTCATCCACTACCCTTGAGGAAGAAAGAGCCAAGTTAGAAACTCCACTAAAATCCAAGAAACTCATCCAGACTCCCAAAAAGAAAATACCTCCTCCACCCAAGAGAGCTTTTGAGCCAAAACCAAGAGTGCATGTGATGAATGCCCAAGTTTTCAATGCCCCAACCTCCAAGAAGATCTTTCATTGCTCTTATTTTCAAAGGGTGGGTTATTTGATTGGTTTTTGCTTTCGTCGCATAAAGGATGAGTGACACTCTTGAGAGTTGAGTGCATGGGACATGTATCATCCACATGTTGATATACATGAGCCTGTCTCTCATCATTTTTCATGCTTTAGAGAGGTTCCACATTTTTATGACATAGGATTTGCCTAGCACAGACTAATCTGACTAATCTGCCAAACTTCTCCTGCACTAGTAGGGTCATACAACTTGATTTGATACACTAATGCATCAAAATTCTTTTATACTCATCCACAGTTCATGTCTCTCTCAATCTGATGATCTCATTCATTTTCACATGTTGAGTGTTTGCCTCAAACTCCTTCATTGTAGCTTGACTGAAATCAGTCCAACTATGACGACCAAAAGTCTGTTTCCATGCCTTATACTAGTGAGCTGCTTTGCCAACTAAATTCAGAGATGCAGCGGTGACTCGAAATACATTACGAATTTGATACATCTCATAATATGTCAAGCAATTATCTATCCACACACTAACATTTGATCCATCAAATTTAGGGAAATCCATACGAGGCATACCAGATCATCGCTGATGAGTATCCCATTCGTGTCTCTCTCTCTGTCTCCTCCTTCTCCTTACTGAAACCTTGGAGAATCTGGGAGCCACATTCCTTTGAGCACCAAATTCATGATCCTGGTGTAATTAAGCAATTGTAGCCAAGAATGAATCCACCTTTGTTTACATCTGATCCAATCTCTCCTGGTGCATCTCTAACTTGAGATCCATCCCCTCCAACTTCACAGCCAAGGCCGCCACTGCTTCTAACACTTTTTCTGCCATCTTAGCCACAACCGTAAGAACTTGCCTAGTCTGAAGAGTCTGTCGCGCTAGATTGAACTGTTTGCACCCCGAATCGGCTGAACCCTGAGAGCAATTAAAGCAATCAAGCCCAAAGGCGATCACCAACCTTACTATGGGAAAAATTTTACCAGCCAACCAAGGGAATCCAGCAAGCAAAGCTTCAATATCAACACCAAGCTCTGATACCAGTTTGTGACGACCTCACCAGCGAAGAAGAAATCTCGCCTAGACCAGAAATCTCAGAACATTTCAGAAAGAACAAGAGAAAAACAAGAGACGAAAATTCTGTTTTCTTTCTTTCACGAAAAGTTTTCTGTTTACAACTCAGCAATATATACACAGTTTAAGAATACACCTTCTATTTACTGAGCAATTACATTTACGCTTTTATTTCTAGAATACGCCTTCTCACGATACGCCTATCAGAATCAACAGAGAGCTTCACGCCAAAACCATTTCTTCAGTCACTCCAGCCATCTTTCTCTGTTCACCATCATCTTCATACTCTCCCTTTTTGCTGCTGCTTCCCTGTAGCTATTTCTGTTGATGGCACACCATCCGTTGGTGTGACACAAGGATGACCTCTGACGAACGCCAATTGGCATCGTTGGCCCTCGCCAGGGACCTCATAACGAAAATATAACTATTGAAAATATAACCGTTGTAATTTTTACCATTGAATGATAATAAAAAATCTATTAATCGTCAACAACAATAATGATCATACATAATTGTGTTCATCCTTGTGTTCAGCAATATATAGCTAAAAAAGAATGGAAAAAGAAAAAGAAGAGAAGGAAAAAGGAAAAAAGAAAAAAGAAAATAAAAAAGAAATGAGAAAAAGCTGCTGGAGGACGAATTTCAGGATAAATTCCCTAAATTTAGCTATAGGGGATGAAAAAGGAGAACTGCTGGAGATGCTCTTACCACGTAGAGGCGACATGCGCGCGGTGGCGGCGGCGGGGCGAGGCGGCGGCGGCTGTGGGCAATGGGAGATAGAGAGAGAATGGAAAAAAGTGAGGGTCTATAGGGCACACACCTTCGTCAGCTTTAGTAAAAAGCGATAGAAGTTATTTTGGTTGACGAAAATTTATCATTTTCCTAGTGTAACAGTGTCGGTTCCGTTCAAGTTCAAAAATTTTAATTGTTTTCATTTTGTAAACCGACAATGATATAATTTTAGTGTCGGTTTAAAGATAATCGGTATTGATATGGTGTTATTTTAAGTGGTTCTATGGTAATGAGCATGTCTATATACGAATCGAATAAGGAATAGATACAAATATGGATCGAATATATATTGGAATATATATATATATATATCAAGTAGGGAGCGCTATTCTACACCACGTGTGTAGAATAACTATACTACACCGATATTTTCTCAGTAGTATATTTTTCGGTAGAATAAATATTCTACACTCGTGGTATAGGATAGCATTTGTATATATAAAGTATAAATTCTAAATATTTTCTTTTTTGAAAAGTTTCCTGTATTTTATACACCAGCCACTGTAGAATAAATAAAGTTGAGCAGGAAATACATCATACAGTTATGCTAGTTTCGGGTCAAACACAAGACAACAACATTCACTACTATAGAAACACACATTAGTGACGGGTCATAACGTACATTAGTGACGGACATGTCTTCCATCACCCTTATCACGTTAGTAATGTGGCATCAATAGTGACAGGTAAACACCCGTCACTAAAGAGTCGACCTCAGTCCAATGGGCTCACCTGTAATGCCTCTTTGGTGACGGGTAACATTTATCACTCGTCACTGATGTGCTCATCAGTGATGGTTGATAATTGTCACCCGTCACTAATACTATGGTCATTTCAAAAAAATAATGTATTCATCAGTGATGGGTGATCATTGTCACACGTCACTGATGTTTTCATCAGTGACGGGTGATTATTATCACACGTCACTGATATTATGGTCATTTAAAAAAATTAGGTTGTAACTATGATTTAGCAGCCATTTAACACATGCAACATCAAAAACAATACATCACAGGGTAGCACATTTATTAACTTCTATCTCGTTATCTCGAAGAAATGGCTAAAACAATGAGCGACACAAGACATTTTCATGGCTACTAACTATAAACCTATAGCTAAAACGAAGAGCGACACAATATGATCGCATGGCTTTTGAATACTATCTACCCTATAGCTATATCGAGAGCTTGTATAGTATCTTGAAGCCTCTATAGCTATATCCAAAGCTTGGATAGTGTCTTCCAAGCTTGTAGCATGGCCAGCAAAAGCCTAGTGGGTAGTACAGGAGCCCCACCAGCCATGGGTAGTAGGAACACCTACTGGCCATGGGTAGGAGCACCACCACGATGAGTCATGCCAACTTCAAGGGTGTTATCTCGAAGAAATTGGCTAAGACCATCAATTATCTCAGAGAAATTGGTTAAAAGCAGTAGGTCAGGATACCTTGTAACGATAGTGGCGAAAGTTAGATCGTTATACAAAAAGTGGCGGAAGTTAGACAAAATGAGGAAGAGGACAACAATAAACCTTAGGAGGAGGAGGATGCAACCATGGTAGCGGCGAGTAGGATGGCCACGCACGCCGATGGGATATGTGGCAAGGAGCATGACGAAGCCGATAGTGGCGGGAGTGTTAGGGTAGGGTTGCGGGAAATGAAAGCCCGACCCTTGATACCCACCAATTTATAGGCAGAAGGAGACATCAGTGATGGGTGCACATTATGACCCGTCACTGATGACGATGGCGGCGGGAGTGTTAGGGTTAGGGTTGCGAGAAATAAAAGACCTACCCTTGGTACCCGCGTATGAGGGGTCATCAGTGACGGGTGCACATTATGACTCGTCACTGATGACTCCTGCGGCCTTTTTTGATGTATACCTTTAGTGACGGGTAATTATTATTACTTGTCACTAAACGCTTCATTAGTTACGGGTAATTATTTTTACCCATCACTAATGTTATGGTAATTTTGAAAAAAATAAGGGTAACAATGTTGAAATGGAAGACGACTGAAATTTTCAGTCAAGTTTCCAAAACACATCACAAACATATTTTTAGGTTGCAGCCAGAATTAAAGCCATCAAATAGTGAATGAAACACATCACAGTCATCCTTGATAATTCGTCACAAAAGTTAATTCATCACAAATCATAATTCATCCTAGATTTACAGTACATACATTACAACTTCAATGCCATTAGTACTAACATTGACCTGGAGGGCGCACACTGTCCCAACTTCTAGCGAGTTGTCGCTAAGAAATTACCCAAAACCTTTAGTTAGATAGCACCGTCCATCTGTTCCTTGATTCATCGCAATTGGGACTGGGTCAGACCCTACTGTTGCCAATTGGATCTCGGTGGTTTGCTGGTGTAGGTGAGGTGTGATATACTTGTCACAGTAGTGCCTTGAGAAGTACTATAAAATAAAATTTAAACAAAACTATTAGAGAATGCCATTTGTATAAATTAAGTACATGATCAAATAACTTACCACCGACTTCTTGTTGATGATTGTGTTATTTATTGTGCAGACATATAACTTACTCTCAGAGGATAAACCTACCGAGATGTCTTGTAGGAGAGTCTTCCTTGCCAGAGTTACATCTGTTGGATTGCCAAAATAACAGATGTGCTTCAATTGATCCATTTGGTCGGTGTCGACCTCCCTAGCTATCGCCTTCCCCTTCCTATCTGCAACATTGCTAGGACCCGCCCCTGACATTATAAGAAACTATGCATGATAAGAACATAAACAAAAGATGTCCATGTTAAGTGATGTCATCGCTTCTCTATGTATACCACTATTGTCGTTATCATCCACTTTGATGGTCATTGGGGTCTTCTCATCACCAAAGTTAGTGTAGAATTTTGCCATAACAATCAATGTGGCTTGTCCCATTGTTAATAACAAATAGTCCCCTTGTGTTAGGCCACCTCTGTGGCTAAATTCACTCCACCCTTTGTGGAGGCATATCGTACCACCGCCCCCACAGCTCACAACCTCAACCGCAGTGGTGCACCCATCTCTTGTCATTATTTTAAGGGTGTCGCCTGCACGAATGTTATTGAGTTCACAAAATCTTTTTGATAAATATTATAACAGTAATAGATGTGCTTCAGTTTGTTAATTAACACAAAAAACAGGACATGCAATGTACAAAAAACTATAACTAAATTGATCTGGTGACGCCCCCCGTGAATGAGATTATTGATCTTTATTAAGCAACTATCAGGAACATATGTTGGTAATTGTAGATCGTTCAGATACGTTGCCATATACCTAATTCACAAATTCAATAAACAAATTTTGCTTACATGAAGATCGATCTATAAACTGAGATTTAATAGTAAGCATAGACAAACTTGTGAGAATGATGACGAAGGGCACAGGCGGCGGCGGCGGCGGGAATAAGTTAGGGTTGCACGAAATGAAAGCGTGATGACCCACTTCCTGCCCTGCATATTTATAAGCGAGAGTCATCAGTTACGGGTATAAATATAACACGTCACTAAAGGTGGCCTTAGGGTTTCAGGCAACACTCATTAGTTACGGGTGGTACTACCAAACGTCACTAATGTGGTACCTTTAGTGATAGGTAACTGTATAACCCGTCACTAACGTGGGCGCCCTGTTAGCCTCATCTATAGTGATGGGTCATACCATGACCCGTCACTAATGATACGACATTATTGACGCGTGTGAATTAACCTGTCACTAAAAGTTTATTACTAATGCATGACTTTTGCCCGTCACTAAAGCCGCATCACTAAAGACTGTTTTTGTTGTAGTGATTATCTCTAAACAATGGCAGCTTTCTGATCTACAACCTGAATTATACGAAGAATGCTGTGATTCCAACCCTGTAAAAAATTCATTTTGCAGTGCTACACATAGATCTAGCCTGATGGGCTGCTACAGCGAGAGCGAGACATAGAGCATATATGGCGATGGCCAGTGGAAGAAAACAAATACGAATCAAACTTTTTCTCTATCAAGAGCTGATCTACTGGCCTCGGAACTACGCCATGCTAGAATGAGCAAGGCACTACGGGAGAACAGGATTTCGCTAAGTGCCTAAGGCACTCGGCAAAACCTCTTTTGTGCTCGGCGAAAGGTTCGCCGAGTGCTACACTCGGCGAAATATACACGGCAAACTCATTATCGGCAAAGCGAGGTTCGCCGAGTGTTTTTTATCGCGCACTCGACGAACCTGTCGCCGAGTGCCATACATACACTCGGCGAATAAAAGTAACTTCACGGTGAGAAAACATACATAATTGACAAAGTTGCCGAGTGCCCAAGGTTTGGCACTCGGCAAACAGAAAAAGCGAAAATAAAAAAAAATTATGTGCGTCGGGGCGGGGCTGGGGCGAAGCGGCGTCGGGGCAGGGCCGGGATGGGGCGGCGTCGGGGCGGAGGCCGTGGCAGTGGGTCGGGCGACGGTCGGGGGCGGCGGGCCGTGGCGGTGGGGCTGGTCGGCCGGGGGCGGCAGGGCGGGGGCCGGCGTCGGGGCGGGGCTGGGGCGGAGGCCGTGGCGGCAGGGCGGAGGCCATGGCGGCGGTCGGGGGCGGCGGGCCGGGGCGGTGGGGCTGGTCTGCCAGGGGCGGTGGGGCGGCGGGCCGGGGCGGCGGGGCGGAGGCCGTGGTGGCGGTCGGGGGTGGCAGGCCGGGGCAGCGGGTTTGGTCGGCCAGGGGCGGTGGGGCGGATGGCCGGGGCGGCGGGGCGGAGGCCGTGGCGGCAGTCGGGGACGGCGGGATGGGGCGGCGGGGCGAAGGCCGTGGCGGCGGTCGGGGGCGGCGGGCCGGGGCGATGGGGCTGGTCGGCCAGGGGCGGTGGGGCGGGGGGCCGGGGCGGCGGGGCCAGCAGTAGGCGAGGCGGGAGCTCGGTGGCTGGGGGAGAGGGCGCTGGTGGGAGGGAAGAGATAGAGGAGAGTGGAGGGAGAAGGAAAGGAGGGGTGGATTTTAAAAGAAAATTTTTGAAAATTTTGAAAAAAAAGTGCGCCAATTTTGAAATTTGGCTGAAAAATTGTGCGGCAAGATTTTTTTTTGGTTTGCCGAGTGTTGCACTCGGTAAACCCAAAATATTTGCCGAGTGCCTCACATTTGGCACTCGGCAAAGAGGCTTTTTTATTTTTTTATTTTTGTTTAATTTGTTTTACAATATTTTCCTTGATAGAAATTATAAAACTATATTGCATAAGGACTAAAAATAAACTCAACAACATAAATATGTTTTTTAATAATATTTTTATTATTATTTTATATATTTGTAGTTCAAATTTCACCTATTTCAATTTAAATCCTAAAACATACTTAATAATTTAAAAATAACAAACTTAACCAAAAAATGTGTAATTTTTACATTAGATAATATATGTTGTGTTTTTATTATAGAAAAAATTTTAAGTACAAAAAATAATTTACGTGTCAAACTTCTTTCAAACCTATCTCATTTCTTCTCTAAACCATAATCACTTCTATTATAATCTCCGATTTCTAAACACTCTACATGATAATTTTTCTCTAAATATTTTTAAATTTTTATCACAGAATCTATGTATCATATAATAACACCATGACAAGTCTCATGTTTTTTAGACATCAGTTGATTTTTTATAATTAAAAAACTATGAAGCTTCACGTTGTTGAATGAGCGTCACACCCTAAATTATTCAAAATTTCTTTTAATTCAGCTTATAATAACCCTAAATAGACTTTAAAACATGAATATGATTTTTTCATAATTTTTGGTTTATTATTTTAGGCACTTGTAGTTCAAATCTCACATATTTCAATTTAAATCCTAGAAACATATTTAATAATTTAAAAATAACAAACTCGACCAAAAAATGTGTAATTTTTACATGAGATAATATATGTTGTGTTTTATTGTAGAAAAAAAATTTAAGTACAAAAAAAATTACGTGTCAAACTTCTTTCAAACCTATCTCATTTTTTCTCTAAACCATAATCACTTCTCTTATAATCTCTGATTTCTAAACACTCTACGTGATAATTTTCTCTAAATATTTTTAAATTTTTATCACGGCATCTATGTATCATATAATAACTCCATGACAAGTCTCATGTTTTTTAGACATCTATTGATTTTTTATAATTAAAAAACTATTAAGCTTCACGTTGTTGAACGAGCGTCACACACTAAATTGTTCAAAATTTATTTTAATTCAGTTTATAAGTACCCTAAATAGACTTTAAAACATGAATATGATTTTTTTCATATTTTTTGGTTTATTATTTTAGGCACTTGTAGTTCAAATTTCACTTATTTCAATTTAAATCCTAGAAACATATTTGTTGTAGCAATTTTGTTAGCTACAGCACAGGTTTAGTATATGTGGATACAGAGTGTAAAATGAACCTCGAAGGGTTCTCTCAGAGGGAGAAAGGATTTATACTGGTTCGGGCCTCTCCTAAGAGATAAAAGCCCTACGTCCAGTTGTGGTGGTTTTGGCATGGTATGCCTTGGTGTGGAGGAAAGAGCTCCAGTGTTTCATGGCCCCTGGAGAATGTCCTCAGTTACAAGGGCTTGGCCCTGCTTTTATAGGCACGTAGGCCTTAAGGAAAAGACCAAAATGCCCTCTATAAGCCTTAGGCCCATAGGGGTAAAAAAGGGGAAAGAGAGCTAGCTACTGTACAAAAGTGTTTTACAGCTTTACAGACGTGTTAGACAACGTCATACTTTGACCAGCTAAACGACATACCAAGGGAGGAGGGGCCCCCGGTATGGCCTATACACTTAGATACTTCTTAAGCTTCGGAGCAGGGGCTGGAGCTCTTCTGGCGGAGGCTGTGAAGAAGGCTTCGAAGTGCACCCCGAAGGGGGGCTTCGAAGCATGCTCCGAGCGAGGCTCCGAACTGGGCTCCGAATTGGGGTCTCGGAGCCTTGGCCTCGAATTAGCCGGACAGGGTCCGAAGGTTGGCTTCGTGGAGCTCCGAAGGGGGGTTCGAAGGCTATCCCCGGACAGGGTCCGAAGGTTAACCTTGACCCGGGCTCGGAGGCTAGCTTCGAGGCCAGCCCGAGACAGCTTCTTGCGGCCTTCAGGGAATCTTGAGGGCTTTGCTCCGAAGGGCTCCAAAGGACCTCGCTCCAGAGGGCTTCGACGTGGCCCGGGGGCTTCACCCTTGCACGCTTCGGGATGGACCTTGAGACCTGGTAACAGTCCTGGGGGAGGATACAGGCTTCGACAGTGTTGGGTTCCGGGCCGAAGGGCATCGGAGGCTGACGTCATTTGGCCCCTGTTCTAGGGAAATATATTCCCCCCAACAGTAGCCCCTCGCGTGCAGGCCTTCGGGACGAAGGGGTGCGCGCGCCCTTGTGACAAATGACCTGAAAATTACAACTTCGGATAAAACATGCCTTCGGAGCTTGGACCGAAGGTGACTTCGAAAACCACAGGTAATAAATGCCTGCGCCAGCTGTCAGAGCAACCTCGGGGAGCCCAAATGGCTCCGCAACGGCTTAGAAAGTTACCGTTACCCTGCGTTCGGCCGCTTCGCCTTCACTGGAGGTCCACTCGGCAGTGGGTTCGGCCCACGACCGTCGGAATTCTTACCGCGCCTATAAATAGGGGTTTACCGCGTGCGGCTTCGGCACACTCTCATTTGCTTTCTTCTCATTGCCATACAACCTTCGCTCTCTTCTCTTCTTTGGCTTCGCGCAGAGCACCCTTCGCTAGCTTTAGCCCCTCGCGCCGAAGCCCCACCAAAATGCCGAAGAAGGCTGTAGCGAAGTCCTTGGCCCTGGGTCCGAGCTCGAGCTCCGCCCAACTGCAGGCAGCAGTGGCTGCGGTGGTGAAGCCCGCACCTAGGCGACTGGGGCCGAGGGACCTTCGGACTCCCTCAGACAAGTTCGAGCAGACTCTAGAAATGAGGGCTTCGATCTCCACGGAGGAGTTTGTCCGGAGGGCCTGCGAAGGGAGGATCGCAGCAAAGATCCAACTTAGGGTCCCAGAGAAGTCGGAGGCCGTGCCGAGGCCTCGGGCTGACGAAGTGGTTGTGTTCGAGGCATTCTTCGAAGCCGGCCTCGGGCTGCCAGCGGTCGGGATGTTGAGCGAAGTCTTGAGGGCTTACAACCTCGAGCTTCCTCAACTCTCGCCTAATGCCGTGGTGAGGCTTGCTGTCTTCGAATGGGCCATGAGGGCCGAAGGCTGTGAGGGCCGCGCGGACATCTTCATCGCCCTCCACGACGCCAACTGTCAGCCGAAGCCGAGGGAGGGGATAGACCGTGTCAAGAGGGCGCTGGCCTTTGGCAGCGCTAACTTCCAGCTCCGGAGGGAGTTCCAGGATGCCTTCCCGGCGAGGGTCGTGAACAACAAGTGGTACTCGAAGTGGGATTAGGAATGGTTCTATGCCTCCATCGGCGTGAACTCTCCCCTTCGGAGTACTAACGCTCTCATCTCTTATCGACGCGAAGGGGTGGTGAAGACCAGCGAGGACACCCTTCGCTCGAGGATCTTGCTACTCCAGAAAGTGGCGGCGAAGATGAGTATGAGGGACCTCGCAGAGGAGTTCATCACCCTCCGACTTAGCCCCCTCGTGCGCTCCTGGCCGGAGGGGCTCTTCTAGGCTTCGGACCAAGGGGAACTTCGTGAGTTGGTCTTCGATCGCTTCTGTAAGGCTTCGAAATCTTTTCACTTTCATACTTCGCAAAACTTCATTCTGACTTGAACTTTTATGAAGCCCACCTCGAAATGAGGACTCCGGAGGAGGCCATTGCGGTGGCGGAGCGAGTCGTTGGGACTCCGACACCTGAGGAGAAGGCCCAGCACCTCGATCTGGTGGGGTCCTGGGAGCACTGGAACAGGGTATGGACCGTGCTTGGCCTCGAGGTGTTCCCTGCTCTGCCGGACTTCTCCCACCTTACCACCTCGTCAGCCAGAGCCAAAAGGAAGAGAGGGGAAGACGACGAGCCTGATACTTCGAGGGCTCGGCCGGAGGCCCCTGCGACCGAGGTCTCTAACCTGGAGGAGGTTGCGGTAGAGCCCACAAGTACTCCAGCTGCCAAGAAGGCAGCGGAGCCCCTGGCAGTGACACCCTCGGCGGCGGAGGCCGACGAGCTTACTCTAGCCCCTAAGGCCACGAAGGCTTCGACGGAACAACCTCGGGTGCGAGGGTTGACATGCCATCTTCGCAGCGAAGGGACTGGGGCACACATAGCCCCTCCTTCCTTCGAAGAAATATCTGACGAAGGTAAACTCTTTTAACATGCTTCTCTTCAATATGCGGATTTTGACTTGGCTTTTCTGCAGAGGAGGATGCCGAAGCGAGGCCCACCGGGGCGAAGCCGGTAGACGAAGCCGGATCGAAGCCCGCCGCGGCAAAGACAACAGAGGCGTCGGGCAGTAGCGACAGCAACAACGGTAGTGGCAGCGACTCGGAGTCCGGGAGCTCTTCGTCCGAAGACAGAGGCAACGGAGGCCGCGGCGGAGAGGACCCTCAAAGCGACGAGGAGGTCGACATGGTGGGCCTAAGCCCTGCCTTGCCGAAGCCTGCGCAGGTGGCCGCGGCGGAGGAGGTGGTTCACCCCTTTCGGCCGAAGGGGGCCGTGACGGAGGTGGCGATCAACGGCTTCCGCGAGGCTTGCGCAGCTGCGGAGGCAGGGGACTTGGTGGCTCAACTTAGCCATTCGAACCCAACGGAGCTCTTCATCAGCGCGAACGAAGCCCTCATGCGGGTGAGCGAAGCCCTTCACAGCCTTCGAACTGTGCTTTAGTCTTCGGCCAATACTTATGATTTCTTGGATTCTTGCAGGCCTTCGCACTGAACGCAGCGGCCTCGACTTCTGCAGACAGGCGGATGACACGCCTGGAAGAGGAGAGGGAGGCCCTCCTACATGAAGTCTCGGTGGAAGCCGAGAAGCGAAGGCGGGCCGAGGCCTCGGCTGACGCGGCGAGGGCTGAGACTGAGGCGGCAAAGGCTGAGGCCGACAAGGCTAAGGATGCCTTGGCCTCGGAGATGGATCGACTCCACGCGAAGCTCAAGGCCTCAAAGGACGCCGAGGCCCGGCAGGCGAAGGAGAATTCGTCGCTCCGCCGACGGGCTCAGAAGCTTGAGGACTTCGTCGTGGACAATCTTGGCGAAGCCACCCAGAGCCTGACCGAAGTCCTTGAGCAAATAGGGACCGAGTGCCGGGCTCCGGACTTCGGCGACCAGGACCCGATTGGGGACCACGTCGATTTCTTGAAGACGGTGGCTTCGATGGCGGATGTATCACTGAAGGGCTTCGCCCTTATGGCCGGCCGAGTCGCGGGCCAAGGGGTGCTGCAGATGCTTTATGAAGCGGGGTGCAACCACCTCCAGGCAGCAACCTCCGTGACCCCGGTGGCCTTCGGGGGTCAGCACTTGGTGATGCCTCCGGCAGATGTCCACGGAGCCTGGTGGCGGCTTCAGGAGCCTTGGAAGGAACAAGGCCGCGAAGCAGTCCTCGACCTCCAGAAGGCCCTTCGACTTCGCCGATCCAAAGCACCTGCCGTGCCTGAGAGGCCTTCGACATCGACACCTCCGCCTCCGAAGGTGTAGATCTCCTTAGGCTTCTTTGTAATACTTAGCTGCATGCTTTGTAAAAACTTATCAGCTTATTAATATGAATGCGGGGGTTTTTTATACCTGCCCAGACTCAGCCTCCGAATGTAGACCTCGAAGTGCTCGAGGACTCCGAAGAGCTTCGACAGTTGTGGGTGGTCCTCGAAGTAGCTAGGTCCGAAGGCCCTCCTTGGTTTAAGCTTTCGAGGGGGCCTAGTGGCGAAGCCATCTCCGAAGTAGCTCAGGATTTGCTAGCCACTGTGAAGACGGAGTCCCTTCAGAGTTCTTTGTCTTTGCCTTCGCGAACGGCCTTAGCAGGCGACAAAGCCTTAGACTTCTATGCCTTCGATACGGCACCGCCTGCTTTGCTAACTCGGAGCGACCTGCAAAGTGGAAGACGAGGTCTGCGGGCTTCGGAGCCTGGACGAGCTGGACGTGGGAGAGCGGGCTCCGACGAGGCTTCGTCCAGCCGAGGGGGCCCTGGCCGAAAGAGAGGCAAGCGAGGGTTGGGGCCTCACAGTCGATTTTTCTTAGGCTTAGACACAGACTACTCGTAGTTTTGTTTTCGAAGTATATTTGTAACACACTTCTCAATCATCATTCAATGAATGGAGTTTATTGTATTTGCATACTTCATCTGTATGCTTCGCATTGTATGGCTTCGAAACATTTTAGCTTGTCACGCTCGTACTGCGTATATCATTCGCACACCTCGCATACATGCTTCCCCCTTGCTCGTGGCAGCTAGGGACTTAGCCGTTGCTGGTGCGGGCAAAAATAAAAAATGCGAAGGGGTGCGCCTTTTGGCGGCTTCAGATGCATGGAATTCATTGAGCGAAGGCCTCTTTTGGGCTTCGAACGCTTTAATTTGGTGCGAAGCAAGGCTTCAGCATAACCAAATTAAGCGAAGCATGCTTCGGCATGCTAGGATTTGGATGCTGTGCGTGAGCAAGGCTCCGAAACGCACTTAGATTTTTTAGCGAAGTATGACTTCGACAAGCTTAGTTTTTAGCTTAGATCACGTCACACGAAGCGAGGCTTCGGTGCGTGTTTAGATAGCGAAGCAAGGCTTCTAGAGCTTGGTCTTGTAGTGAAAAGGATATTCGGTATGGATTCACCGAACCTATGATAAGTTGAGCCACCTTCGACTCTGAGCCACCTTCGACTCTGGGTCACCTTCGACCCTGGGTCACCTTCGACCCGAGGATGCATCAGGCCGGAGCCTGGAATCCCAGACTTGCTGAGCCATCACTTGGAAGTCTCAAAGCCCACTGCTACGGGCCTGGAGGCGCTGTGTAGCCTTCGGAGGGGTGCTCCGGATTTCGTAAAGCGAAGCGGGGCTTCGAATTTTAAATAAGGCGAAGCAAGGCTTCAGGTTTTTGATAAGGCGAAGCAAGGCTTCGATTTTTTCCAACGAGATGGGGCAAAAGTTTGCTATAAAGGCAAAGCTAGGCTTCGAGTTTTAAGGCGAAGCAGGGCTTCGAACATATATCAAAGTGATTGCGAAATAGTACATAGAAGTGGTACTTCGGATGATGGGCATACCTCGCAGAATGGCTGAAGGTCGGCCTCATAGCCCTTGGGGCTTCGACGACCTTCGACACATGAAGTGGAGCCCCTTGCTGGAGGGTGAGCTCCGGTATGTGAAGGGTGAGGGAAGGCGAAGATGGCCTTCGGACTGGACCTGAAGCCCCTTGCCGAAGGGTGCGCGAAGCATGAAGCTTCGAAGCTCCCCCCTCAAGCGTACTTCAGGTTGCAAACAGTGGCAGAGAACTTAGCTTTTAGTACTAAGTTCCCCACGGACGGTGCCAACTATTGTAGCAATTTTGTTAGCTACAACACAGGTTTAGTATATGTGGATACGGAGTGTAAAATGAACCTCGAAGGGTTCTCTCAGAGGGAGAAATGATTTATATTGGTTCGGGCCTGTCCTAAGAGATAATAGCCCTACGTCCAGTTGTGGTGGTTTTGGCATGGTATGCCTTGGTGTGGAGGAAAGAGCTCCAGGGTTTCATGCCCCCCTGGAGAATGTCCTCAGTTACAAGGGCTTGGCCCTGCTTTTATAGGCACGCAGGCCTTAAGGAAAAGACCAAAATGCCCTCTATAAGCCTTAGGCCCATAGGGGTAAAAAAGGGGGAAAGGAGCTAGTTACTGTACAAAAGTGCTTTACAACTTTACAGACGTGTTAGACAACGTCAGACTTTGACCAGCTAAACGACATACCAAGGGCGGAGGGGCCCCCGGTATGGCCTATACACTTAGATATTTCTTAAGCTTCGGAGCAGGGGCCGGAGCTCTTCTGGCGGAGGCTGTGAAGAAGGCTTCGAAGTGCACCCCGAAGGGGGGCTTCGAAGCATGCTCCGAGCGAGGCTCCGAACTGGGCTCCGAACTGGGGTCTCGGAGCCTTGGCCTCGAATTAGCCGGACAGGGTCCGAAGGCTGGCTTCGTGGAGCTCCGAAGGGGGGTTCGAAGGCTATCCCCGGACAAGGTCCGAAGGTTAACCTTGACCCGGGCTCGGAGGCTGGCTTCCGGCCAGCCCGAGACAGCTTCTTGCGGCCTTCAGGGAATCTTGAGGGCTTTGCTCCGGAGGGCTCCGAAGGATCTCGCTCCGGAAATCTTCGACGTGGCCTGGGGGCTTCGCCCCTGCACGCTCCGGGATGAACTTTGAGACCTTGGAACAGTCCTGGGGGAGGATACAGGCTTCGACAGTGTTGGGCTCCGGGCCGAAGGGCGTCGGAGGCTGACGTCATTTGGCCCCTATTCTAGGGAAATATATTCCCCCAACTATATTTAATAATTTAAAAATAACAAACTGAACCAAAAAATGTGTAATTTTTACATGAGATAATATATGTTCTGTTTTTATTTTAGAAAAAAATTCAAGTTAAAATCAAATTGAAAATATCACGTAGACTCGAAATAAAGGTTCAGAAAAAAATAAAAAAATGGGTTTACTAACACTCGGCAAACCCTCAAAAAAAATTTTTTGCCGCGCTAAAACGCCGTCGCGATGTCCGTTAGTAACTTGTTTGCCGAGTGTTTTTTTTAAAAAACACTTGGCAAACATTTAATTTGCCGAGTGTTTTTAAAAAACACTCGGCAAACACATCTTTGCCGAGTGCCCGAGATATTGCACTCGGCAAAGTCTCGGGCACTCGGCAAACTTTGCTTTTCCGATAGTGAGGGTGGAAATTTTCCGCTCTATTTTCGTACCTAATGAGCAAGGGACCAGGGAGGTAGTCGCCTAGTCTAGGCACATGCAGTTGTTTTTTTGTTTCTTCGCTTTTTCGGTTTCTAACAAATTTGATTTGTAGCAAATACAAACTGAATAATGGGCTTTCACAATAAATAAAAATAATTCATTTTGGTTTACTCTGTTTTTGATTTTAAGCGAAATATGCTAAACCACTATTTTAAAACAATATTTAGCAGACTAGATAAAATTAAAGGTAAATAATTTTTCATTTATTTAGGCTGTTCCATTTTTTATCCTAAAAACTGAACCAAAAGCTGAATTTACTTAAAATATAAACCAAAATTAAAAACAGAAATACTTGAAGCAAGGTTCAATTCTATTTGGTTTTCAGTTATGACCACCCAGAGCTAGCCATGGCACCAATCTCAAAGTACACATGTAAGGCCACCTGCCCGTGCGTATGTAGACAAGAACCCAACCCTGCCAACCCATGCCTCCCACATCGGTCTCCGTACGAGCAAAAACCGAAAAGCAGCTTCGTGCCCGCGACGAAACCTGCCCGCTCCTCCCAGGCGCCATGACGCCATCTCGTCCGTCCGTCCGAGACTCCCACCTGATCTGCGCCGTCCGCGCCAACCCCGCCCAGCTATTTTATAGACCACCGTGCTCCTCCTTCCTGAAGCGGCAGGCAGGCAGCAGTCCTGCTGCTATCCCAAAACAGTTTATCTCGTGTCTTTTCTTTTTTTTCTTTTAGCTCTTCATGTCGTGTTTCCTCCTTTGATTTCCTGCAGACCCTGCGGCAATTTTCTCTCGTCTCAGTTCCGTCATTTGTTGGCTCGGTACTTGGTTTGTGTGTGCGTGCACGCTGTTCGTTCTCATGGATCTTTTAAGCATGCACGAATGACATGGGAGTCTCTCTGCTTGCCGTAGCATGAAGCAGGCATGCCAGATCTCTGTTTTCTAGTTTTCTAGTTCAGTATGGTTTGGTTTCTTGATTTTTTACTGGCCGAGCCGATGATGCCATGCACTTATATCGACCTCACCGGCCGGCGAGGAAAAGCAAGCAAGATCGTGCTGAGGCCCTCGCCGATCATCTCTAATGTGTCGTTCCGTTTGTTCGCGCTCGTTCTCTCTTGTGGAAGATGCACGCCAGTACTTTGATCGATCGATGGTAATACGTAATAATCGCACCCTGATAATCCGCAAAGCTGATTCGTGGTTTGGGGCGCCCCTACTACGCTGGTTAATCTGGATCGTTTTGGGGCGCAACAAAAACTAAGCTTCAAGCGTTGTCTTCCATGGCCAGAGTTTACTGGTTTCTCCCCAGCATCGTCCGGTCGGTCATGGGCCGCCGTACGTGGAGATGCTTTTTTCCGCCGTCAGCAACTGCATGCAGCAGAATGGAGCTTTGTACATGTGTGCGCCTGCCTTGCGCGCGACGAAAACAATCCGCACGATTCTATGCTTGCTTGAGCAGAACAATCTGCCTTTCCCGTTTCTAGGCCTCTTTTTATTTTATCTCTTGTTTCACTCCTTTTTCTTTTTCCCTGTTGAGATGTTGGCGGTTTCTTTGTTCCAGACTACTGGAAAATAAAGTTACAGATTTACTGTTAGTTTTTTTCGTTTTTCTGAAATTTTACTGTTGCTCACTAGATTAATTAGAGATGGGCCGATGATTGTGCATTATACAGTCACTGACATGACTGATTGCACTAAGATGACAACTCATTGTGCTTGTTCTGAGGCCAATACCATCATCATTTCTGAAGTAATGAGGTTATAAAATCTTCAGTATTACATTTCGCTGTAATGCTGCTTGGCTAGAATAGTATTGTTAACTCCATGTTTCATGTCTCCCCTTCTGTTTAATTTGTGTATCTGCAGAAAAGGTTGTGATAACAAGCTAGTGTTTGGCCAGTGATGCACTTATGCCTCTAATTCTGAGTGTCTACGAAAGGATATGATGCAAATTAACCATGTCTGAGGCCCTAGATCTGTGATCTCTCAACTTCTTGAACTTGGATGATTTGGAAGTATCATCCATGTGTATTCATTTTTGTTTGATCTGCTTAATTACTCTATTATTTCAAATCTAGTTGATTAAATCTTAATTTGCTAGACCAATGATGTGAATGACCTGTGAGGAGGATTTCCCAAGCCGGTGGCTTTTGTTTTCCCTCGTCAAAATGATTTTAGCAATTATCAATTATTCACACTATGAAGTGATAAATATAAAAGTCCTCCTAGGGCTAGCTTGAATTAGTCACTGCCACTTCAATCTGGACAGTTTTGTTTTTTTGTCAGTTAAATGTGATTACATTATTTGGAATTTGATCTTCTTGATGCATTGTTACATCACATTTGTAGTCTTGCCATATTCATCTTGCATTGAAGAAAGTATTGAATGCATTCATATTATAAATGGCCAAATGATGTTAGAAAAGACTCTCTTTCTAAAGTAGACTGTATATGCAGAGTTAATGAGACTTCTGATGGCTAACATGCTAAGTCAATATTACATGGACAATGTTTCTGCATCCCGTATATTATTGTCCATGAGCATTTTGTTTTGCCTTGCCAACATTCTATTTCAATTGAATGCATCTTTCATGTTGCTTCAATCGTACGCTGAATTCAACGTAGAACAATTGATCTTCTGATGCAGGCAGACTGTATATGATGAAGATTTCCCAAGCTGGGGGTGGCTCTTGTTTTCCCTTGTCAAAATGATTTTAGCAATTATCAATTATTCACACCATGAAGTGATTAGTATAACTTATTTTTAGCATTTGATCTCCTTGCATGGTTACATCGTATTTGTACTCTGTCATATTCATCTTGCATTGAATAAATTATTTATTGCATTCATATTATAAATGGCCAGATGATGTTAGAAAAAGACTCTCTTTTTCTGAAGCAGACTGCATATGCGGAGCTAATGAGTACTCTGATGGCTAACTAGCTAAGTTAATGGCATGGATAATGTTCCTGCATCCCATGTCTTTGTCCATGAGCATTTTGTTTTGCCTTACAACATTTTGTTTTAATTGAATGAATCTTTTGTGGCTAGGTATCCTCAGCCATATTTAGTGTTTTGTGGCTAGTTATCCTTCTATGCGGTTTGAACATTTTGCACTTTGCATTGTTACTAAATTTACAGTGATGTGCTGATGATAACTTTTTACTAAATTTTGATAAACCATGATAATTAGTTATCAGGCTTACCCATGTCCTGAGACGTGCATCGTAGGTACATTAGGCTTTGTTACTACAACAATTTTCATAGAATTGGTTCTTATTTTATTACTTAGCACTGCTTCTAATTTCCCCTTTTTTGGTTTGTTTCACAATACTCCTTTTTTTGCTGTAGTAATAATAATTTCTTGCTATGTAAAAGTTACCTACGATCTGCGCCGTTTCATGGCCCGCTCCTCCCAGGCGCCATCATCTCGGCCGTCCGTCCGAGACTCCCACCCGATCTGCGCCGTCCGTGCCCACCCCACCCAGCTATTTTATAAACCACCGTGCTCCTCATTCTTGAAGCTGCAGGCAGCAGTTCTGCTGCTCTCCCAAAACAGTTTATCTCGTCTCTTTTTGTTTTCTGTTAGCTCTTCATGTCTTGTTTCCTGCTTTGATTTCTTGCAGACCCTGCTGCCATTTTCTCTCATCTCAGTTCCGTCATTTGCTGGCTCGGTTCTTGGTTTGTGTGTGCGTGCACGCTATTCGTTCTCATGCACCAGTAACATGGGAGATCTCCCTGCTTGCCGTAGCATGCATGACATATCTCTCGATTCTTGTTTTTTCGTTTTCTAGCTATAGTTCAGTATGGTTTAATTTCTTGATTTTTTTACCGGCCGAGCCGATGATGCCATGCACTTATATCGACCTCACCGGCCTGCGAGGAAAAGCAAGATCATGCTGAGGCCCTCGCCGATCATCTCTAATGTGTCGTTCCGTGTGTTCGCGCTCGTTCTCTCTTGTGGAAGATGCACGCCACTACTTTGATCGATCTATGTAATAAGAGCATGCACTGCGCACCCTGATTACTGGTTTGGGGCGCCTCTACTACGCTGGTTAATTTGGATTGTTTTGGGGCGCCTCTACTACGCTGGTTAATTTGGATTGTTTTGGGGCGCAACTAAAACTAAGCAGCAAGCGTTGTCTTTCATGACCGGAGTTTACTGGTTTCTCCTCAGCGCATCGTCCAGTCGGTCATGGGCCACTGCACCGTACGCGGAGATGCTTTTTTCCGCTGTCGGCAACTGCCGGCAGCAGAGTAATAAACCAAACTTTTACTTGAAGGGATAAGTAATGGTGAGTGAATAAAATTTGACATTTGATCTTCTGCTTGTATTGTTTCATCACAAGTGTAGTCTACCATATTAAGCTGACATTTAAGAAACTATTGAACACATCTGTATTAATGAATCATTTCTGAATTCAACCTAGAACAATTATGAATTCATCATCAATTCAATATGTTTTTTATTTTTGTTTTGTCTCCTTAATCGTTCCGTTGTTTGAAATCCGGTTGATTGACTCTTAATTTGTTGGGCCAATGATGTGAACGATGCTCCTACAGTCATAATAGACCTATGGGGAAGATTTCTTAATCACATTTCCCAAGAGCTGAGGCCATTTCATGTTACAAAAACAATATGCAATATTGGAAAATATATGTTGGAGCAGAGCTTGTTTATTTTTACTTGAAGAGATAAGTAATTGTATTAAGTGAATAAAATTTGACATTTGATCTTCTGCTTGCATTGTTTCATCAAGTGTAGTCTACCATATTAAGCTCGCATTGAGTGAATGACCTGCGTATGTTGCAAAGCTTGTTTGTTTTTACTTGATACAAGAGTTATATAAGAATATTTCCTTCATGTAGCCTGAATAGTATTTCTCAGTCATGATTATCAGTCCTTATTATACAATTATAATTTATTACACTATTGGACAAATTTAATCATATCATCTTTATCAACCATTTTTAGTGTTTTGTTGTTATCCTTCTATGTGGTCTAAACTGGTTGCATCTTTTACAGTGATGTGCTCGTGTTGATCTTTTACAAAATTTTGATAAGCCATGATAATTGTTTATTTGGCTTACCCATGTCTGAGGTGCATCTTAGATAATTACATTTTGTTTTGCTGATGATGACCTTTTCTATTTCAGCATATACAAAGTCATTTCTGGTTTCACAAATGCTCCACTCATTGCACAAAGTAATATTTATAATTTTTGGCTGGAATCATGAAAATTTCAGTTCTATGAAGAAGTTGCCTCCATTATATTTGAACCGCTATGAAAGTTTATATGATATTGCATGTTTTTATGATGTCGCTGATTATTTTTTGTATAGTCCAAATGATAGTGATTTTTGATTGTAAATGTGTTGCTCAAGATTTTTTTTCTTCTCGCATGTGTCCCTGATTTTTCTCGTTTTGCCAATGATGCTTGAAAGAATAGTTCTAGTTTTTTCTAAACTGAGGAAAATAAATGTTGAGACTCTGGAAGCATGAAAATAATTGCTCTGCCTTTGATTTGCCAGCTGGGACCTTGTTGAGACTCTGGAAGCATGAAAATTGTGCTGGCAAAAAGGACAATTTTTTTTGTGGCGTCTAGCTATGAGAACACATTGTTCTTGACTATGCCGGTGTTTGGCCAATAATGACACATCTATGCCTCATCTGAGTTATGCAAATCATGTTCTGTACAATACATATTTCAGGTTTGTAATCCTGATTTGATCTTATGCTTCTATTATTACATCGTAATTGTAGCCTGCCATATTCATCCAGTATTAAAGACCCTATATTGTATATTGTAAATCATGTTGTTGCAGAGCTTGTTTATTTTTCACTTAAGGTAACTAGGTGTAGTTGCAAAAGCGCTATGCCACCTTGAAAAATATATACTTTTGCCAGGAGTTTTCTGCTATCCTATTTCTTGACGCTTTTGCTAGTGATGCTTGAAATTAGCCTGAATATTATGTCTAACATGAGGAAAAGAATTGCCTGGGAGCTTGTTGTTTGTGAACATGTTAGTGAGTATGGACAGAGAGATTATGAGAACATAGAACAGCTATGAGAACATTCCTGTGTATTGTTCTAGTGCCTCGGATAATAGATTTTCTACCCCTTCACTTGATCTAGTGAGATTATTTATCTTTTTATGTACCTTCTAACTTTTTGTTTTAAAATCTATTATTTATTATTAAAAAAAGAAAAACCTTTGTAGTTCAATATTTATTGTTTAGTATGAAAAAATTTGTTATTAACAAATGATAAATCCTAACCTTAAGCCGTAAACTGTTGATTAAATGAAATACGAATTGTTGCGATGCGGTAAAGTTTCATTTATGCACCGACGCTGATATATCAGTGTTAGTTCATGTTGAACACTGGTAGTGTACGCTACTTTTAGTCCTAGTTCATGGCATGAACCCCACTGATGTATACGATCCAACATTGAAAATGGTGGGCAGTGCTGGTTTTGTTCATGTTTGAAAAATTTAACGGTATCTATTTTTTAAACCAGTAGTGATAGTTATGTGATAGTGAGCATGTTTGTATACAAATCAAATAAGGAATGGATACAAATATAAATCGAATATATACATTAAGTATCAATTCAATATATTTTAATATTCGAAAGTTTCTTATATTTTATAGACTAGCCACTGTAGAATAAATAAAGTTGAGCAGGAAATACATCATGCCTTTCTGCAAGTTTCGGGTCTTTCTGATCTACAACCTGAATTATACGAAGAATGCCGTGATTCCAACCCGCCTGTAAAAAAATTCATTCTAGCCGTGGAAATCTACAAATGATGAACCTATATATAGGTTTGATATGCCTCTTACACTGGATGAGACATGATGAATCACTTTTTTCATAGCAAATCTCAATATCATCATTGATATATATATATATATATATATATATATATTTGTGATGAATGTATGACAAAATTATGGTCATCACTTTATCGCATTACATTTTTTAAAATGCCCACTTTTATGATGAAGAGCATTATTTGATAAGTGGGGCCTACTTGATGAAATTATATAGTTTCACTTCTACGAACGCCTACATCCAATATCCATGATGAACAAGATAGAATAATAATTAATTTACCTTTTTCAGTGACCAAAATCTAAATCATCATTCTCAAATTGTCATATATCAAAGGATTTCTAGTAGAGCTGTTAAAAACCTAAACCATCATTCTCAAATTGTCATAGATCAAAGGATTTCTAGTAGGGCTGTTACAAATACAAAACAAACTTTTTCTCGATCAAGCGATGATCTGTTGGCCTTAAAACTACGCCCTACTAGCTGAAAGTGTGGGATGCCTACTGCTTGCTGGAGCCTAGAGTCTATAGCGCTGGTGGTGGCGTGCAGCGGTGCAGGGGAAAACGAAGCAGGCGAGCTGGTGGAATGGATAATGTTAGCGTGCAGCGACGGCAACTGTGCTAGGGTGGATGCGGGATGCAGGTTCATGGGAATGTGCAATGCCAATGCGGGATGATGCTGCGTGGTTGTGGGATGCCGGTAGACTGTGCGGTTGGGCCGGACCAACCAGCGTGGGCTATAAGATCAAAAGAAAGTGAATGGGAAATCACTATAAGTTTTTCTTATGCAGAATTTCTATCGGTATATCAATTTCTAGGGGAAATCACATCGTCGTTCCGTTTCCGGTTCTGTTTCTGCAAAAAAATCGTATCCGTTTCCATTCCAAAAAATTATTATGTTTATGTATCTGTAAAACCTTTTCGTTTCCATTTTTTCTTGAAATGAATGGAAACTTTTGGCTCCATCTCCATGCCTAATGAGCAAGGTACCGGAGCTAGTCGCCTAGTCAAATTTGATTTGTAGCAAATACAAACTGAATAGTGGGATTTAACAATAAATCAAAATAATTCATTTTGGTTTTCTCGGTTTTTTATTTTAAGAGAAATATGCTAAACCCCTATTTTTTGTGAAAAAATTAGGATGCTATGAATATTAACTTCTGAAATAGATAAATCATAACATCAATAGAAACTAGCTTGAACAGATCTATTATACTTTAGTAGGCATGATAATAATAATCATGATTTCACGAAACATGATTAATAATCATACTAAATGTAATACATGTACATTACGGTAGCCGAAGATGAATTTATGGTTAGTGCAGAGGTGCTCCTCTTAATGTGGGATATAAGGTCGAGAAAGAAAGTGAATGGGCCTATGAATGCTGAAACTATATGTTTTTCTTATGCGTAATTTTTATCGGTATATCCATTTCTAGTGAAAATTGTTGTTCCGTTTCCGTTTCTATTTTCGTACGAAAAAATTACTTATCGTTTCAATTGCAAAAAATTATGTTTCCGCACACGTATAAGCTTCTCTATTTCTAATGAGCAAGGGACTAGATCTAGTCGCCTAGTCTAGGCCAAGGCAATTGTTTTTTGTTTCTTCGCTTTTTCCAGTTTCTAACAAATTTGATTTGTAGCAAATACAAACTGAATAATGGAAAATTTGATTTGTAGCAAATACAAACTGAATAATGGGCTTTAACAATAAATCAAAATAATTCATATTGATTTTCTCGGTTTTCGATTTTAAGCGAAATATGATAAACCACTATTTTAAAACAATATTTGGCACACTAGATGAAATTAAAGGTAAAAAAATTTCGTTTATTTAGGCTGTTCCACTTTTTATCCCTAAAAACTAAACCAAAAGCTGAATTTACTTAAAATGTAAACCAAAATTAAATACAAAAATACTTGAGCAAGGTTCAATTCTATTTAGTTTTCAGTTATGGCCACCCTAAGCTAGCCATGGCACCAATCTTAACTAATATAAAGCGGACAGTGGTCGTTCTCCGTCCACGCCGCTCACTTCCCATAAAAAACCAATCAAAACTTATACCCTAAAAAAAACCGGTTCAACTGCCCTAATAAAACCGCTCTAATAAAACCGGTGCAACCGCCAGGCCCGTCAAAGCGCAAGCGCAATGTGCGCTCAACTGCCCCGCCCCCTGCGCAACCGCCCGCCCCTGTGCAGGCATGCGCTCATTGCGTGAGAAAGAAAGAAGAAAAGAGGAAAAGAAAAAAAAAAGAAAAAAGGAAAAAGAATAAAAAAATTGTATTTATATTTCAGTCTTTTAATTTATGTATTTTGCGCAGAAATAAAAAACCTATTATAAAATAAGATTATGTTGAAAAGCACAGACCTACTAGTAGCAAATAAAGTACACATGCCAGGGCACCTGCCCGTGCGTTCGTGCGTATGTAGACAAGAACGCAACCCTGCCAACCCATCTTCGTGCCCGCGACGAAACCTGCCCGCTCCTTCCAGGCGCCATCTCGGCAGTCCGTCTGAGACTCCCACCCGATCTGCGCCATCCGTGCCTACCCCGCCCAGCTATTTTATAGACCACCGTGCTCCTCATTCCTGAAGCTGCAGTTAGCGGTAGCTGCTCTCCCAAAGCAGTTTATCTCGTCTCTTTTCTTTTCTGTTAGTTTTCATGTCTTGTTTCCAGCTTTGATTTCTTGCAATCCTGGTACTTGGTTTGCGTGTGCGTGCACGCTGTTCGTTCTCACGGATCTTTTAAGCATGCACGGATGCACCGTGACACGGGAGATCTCTCTGCTTGCTGTAGCATGCATGCCAGATCTCTCATTTCTAGTTTTCTAGTTCAGTATGGTTTAGTTTCTTGATTTTTTTTACAGGCCGAGCCGATGATGCCATGCACTTATATCGACCTAGCTCACCGGCCGGCGAGGAAAAGGAAGATCATGCTGAGGCCCTCGCCGATCATCCCTGTGTCATTCCGTGTGTTGGCGCTCGTTCTCTCTTTTGGAAGATGCACGCCAGTACTTTGATCGATCGATGTTAATACGTAATAAGCGGATGTACTGCGCACCCTGATAATCCGCACAAGCTGATTACTGGTTTGGGGCGCCCCTACTACTGTTAATTTGGATTATATTATTTTGGGGTGCAACTAAAACTAAGCTGCAAGCGTTGTCTTCCATGGCCGGAGTTTACTGGTTTCTCCCCAGCATCGTCCTGTCGGTCATGGGCCGCCGTACGCGGAGATGCTTTTTTCCGCCGTCAGCAACTGGATGCAGCAGAGAGAGTGGGGCTTTGTACGTGTGTGCGCCTGCCTTGCGCGCGAGGAAAACAATCCGCACCGTTCGATGCTTGAGCAGAACGATCTGCCTTTCCCGTTCTAGGCCACTTTTTATCTTTTTTCTTTTTCCCTGATGAGATGTTGGCGGTTTCTTTGTTCCAGACTACTGGAAAAAAAGTTGCCGATTTACTGTTTTTTTTTTCGTTTTTCTGAAATTTTACTGTTGTTTACGGGATTAATTAGAGATGGGCCGATGTGATTGTGCTAATGCGGAGAGCTAATGTGATTCTTCTAATGGCCAATTTGCTGAGTTAATTACATGGCCAATCTTTTTGTACCCCGTGTATTTTTTCCATGATCATTTCGTTTTGATTTTTTTTTGAAACAACCATTCTGTTTCAAATCGAATGAATCATTCTTTTTGCTTAAGCGAATGACCTGCCTATGCTGCAGATTAATATTTATATTTTTTCGCAGGAAACATTAAAATTTCAGTTCTCTGAAGAAGTTGCCTCCGTTTGAACCGCTGTGAAAGATTATATATGCATGTTTTTATGATATCGTACATTATTTTTTTCGTAGTCCAAATGATAGTGATTTTTGAGATTGTAAATGTGTTGATCAAGATTTTTTCTTCTCACGTGTGGCTGATTTCTCTCATTTTGCCATTGATGCTTGAAAGAATAGTTCTAATATTTTCTAATACGAGGAAAATAATTGCTGAAGTTCTGGAAGCATGAAAATAATTGCTCTGCCATAAATCTGTGTTTGATTTGCCTGGGCATATAGGACTTTTTCCCTCTTGGGATGTTGGCGGTTTCTTTGTTCCAGAGACTGGAAAACAAAGTTACCGATTTACTGTTGTCTATTTTTTCTGAAATATTATTATTATTTATATTTTCTTCTGAAATATTACTGTTGCTGCTTACTAGATTAATTATGCGTGTTCTGAAATATTATTTTTGTTCTAATATGTTCTGCTTAGGATCTATTTAGTTCAAATTTATGAACTAACTTCCTTGTTTGAGAGCTGAAATCTGAACCAAACAACTCTTTTGGTTACTCAACTTTTTCCTGAATCTGTAATTCTCGTAGTAAAAATTTAAAAGCTGATATAACCCAGATTTCACAGATTCTTAGTTTAACTTTAAATGAATATTACCTATCATGATATTCAAAAAAGTAAAATTTTAGTAAAATATATAATTTCAGCGTAATTTAAAAATATATAATTTTAATATAAACATTACAAAATTTCAAGATTAGAATGACTTAACGTGTAAAATTACACATTAATAATATAACTAAATATTACGAACTACCAAAATATAAATCCACAATTATTCCAACCAAACAACTTCTCAGTTTTTTACAACTCACAACTCATAGCTCACAACAACTTTTCCACAACACACAGCTCACAACAGCTTTTTCAGAATCTACAGTTCAACCAAACACTCCTGTTGTCTATTTAACGATTCTGCACCGTACAGTCATTATGCGTGTTCAGTGTTACAATTCGCTGCAATGCTGCTTGGCTAGAACAGCCAATTTTAACTCCGTGTTTCCAATCTTCCCTTCTGTTTAATTTGTATATCTGCAGAAAAGGTTGTGCAGTGATAAGTAGCTGGCGTTTGGAAGGATGCAAATTAATCTGTGATCTCTCAACTTCTTGAACATGGATGATTTGGAAATATCATTCATGTGTATTCATTTTTGTTTGATCTGCTTAATTGCTTACTATTTCAAATCTAGTTGATTGAAACTTAATTTGCTAGGCCAATGATGTGAATTATGCTCCTGGTCATAGACATGCGCGAGGAGCATTTCCCAAGCTGGGGGTGGCTCTTGTTTTCCCTCAAAATGATTTTAGCAACTATGAATTATTCAAGTGATAAGTATAACTGTCCTCCTAGGGCTAGCTAGGATTAGTCACTCCCACTTCAATCTAGACAATTTTGGTTTTTTGTCAGTTAAATGAGATTACATTATTTGGAATTATTTGGCATTTGATCTTCTTGCATTGTTACGTTTGTAGTCTGTCATATTTATCTTACATTGTAGAAAGTATCGATTGCATTCATATTGTAAAGGACCTAATGATGTTAGAAAAAAGTCTCTTTTTTCTTAAGACTGCATATGCGGAGCTAATGAGTACTCCAATGGTTAATATGCTAAGTTAATGGTATGGACAATGTTCCTGCATCCCATGTCTTTGTCCATGAGCATTTTGTTGTCTTACCAACATTCTGTTTCAATTGAATGTGTTAACGCTACAATTTGATAATGAAGTGCCAAACACACTAACGCCGATTCGACGATCCAAAAGCATGTGGATACTTAGAGATAAACCCCTAAGAATAACACTACGCCGATGTGTCGTGTTCCGATGACCTTAGATTGTGATAAGGGAAATAAAGGGAGTCGCCAAACAATTAAATAATATAAAAATATTATTCAATTTGTCAAAAAAGAAAAAAACAATCAACCAGCCAAACTAGGGTCGGTTGAACTGAAACAATAGGGTCGGCCAGACCAACCTAAGGGGACCGGTCAGACTGATGTTGACCTGACGATCCAACCGCGTAGGCAGAAAAGAGAGCGCTCGAGGCCAACTGTGTCCAGTCGGTTAGACCGACCGTGCACCATAGGTCAGACCGACACATGCCGGCAATAGGATGACGACCCGACACGCCCCGGTCAGACCGGTTGCCTGTTGTCGGGCAGACCGACAGCGGCAGATCCGATCGCCCGAGTCCTCCGGCAATCGCCTTGCTGTTAGTATCTTTGCATGGGGGTTCTTAGCGAGGATAGGAGAGATGAAACACTGCGAAAAACACCAAGAAACCATAGGCAATTCGGCCAAGAGACCGAATCACCGGTAAAAACCAATAAAACGATAGAAATCCGTTATGTGGATGAAACAGATGATTCACAAGCGAATCAACAAGGTTTATCATGATTACGATACGGCGGATGGAGAGTTTATAGCGCAACTCACAAAGATGTACGTGCTAAGCTAATCCTAGGGCGAGGAAAGTTGAATGAAAGGTAAAAGTGTGATTCAAAGTAAAACAATAGATTGGATCTATTAAGGTTTCGGGGGGTCCCTTGAATCGGCCTTGCCCCTATATTTATAGGGGTTGGACATGATGTGCCTAGGCTCTAATTTGAGCTAGATTCGAGTTCAGTCGTTAGAAATTAATTAGGGATAAAAATATCCTGAAATCACTAATCTGACTCGGATTCAGATTAATCCGGTCAAACCGTCCTTATAGGGCCGGACAGGCCGGCGATACATGGTCGGTCAGACTGGCCTATGCCAGGACTTATCATATTTTTGGTCCAAATTACCAATTTTGACTTTTTGACAATTTTGATCATTAATACTATTTTTTCTATCAACAGAATGAATATTTCGTGTAGCTTCAATCGTAAGCTCGAATTCAACGTAGAACAATTGATCTTTTGATGCAGACTTGGATATGTAGAGCTAATGTGACTCTGGCTAACATGAGTTAATTATATGGATATTTTCCTGCGCCCTAGTCTTTTCGTCGATGAGCAACATACTGACAGTCTCCTTTAATCATATGAATCCTGAATTGACATTTCGTTTTACTTCAACTGTATGTTGCAGAGCTTGTTTATTTTCACTTGAAGGGATAAGTAATTGGTATTTAGGGCTTGTTTGGGATTCTAGAATCCCAGCCATTCTCCGAGGATGGGTCTGGATTCTGGGCTCCCAACCAGGCGCTTAGTGAATAAAATTTGGCATTTGATCTTCTGCTTGCATCTGCCATGTTGGCATTGAAGAAACTATTGAATGGCCAAATAATGTTGAAAAAGACTACATTCGATCTTCTGAAGTAGACTGTATATGCAGAGCTAATGAGATTTTTGATGGCTAACATTCTGTTTTTAATCGAATGAGTCTTTTCAATTGTATGCTGAATTCAATCTTGAATAATTGCGAACTCATCATCAATTCAATCTATTTTAGATTTTTGTTTCGTCTCCTTAATCATTCCGTTGTTTTAAACCTGGTTGATTGAATATTAATTTGTTAGGTCAATGATGTGAATGATACTCCTACTGTCATAGACCTTTGGGGAGGATTTCTTAAGAGAGCTGAGGCCTTTCATGTTAAACCAAACTAGCTAGGCGTAGTTACAAATGTACTATGTATCCCTGAAAAATATATGCTTTTGCCGGGAGTTTTCCGCTATCCTATTTCTTGATGCTTTTGCCAATGATGCTTTAAAGAGTAGCCTGAATTGTTAACTCTGTGTTTTACATGTCCCCTTCTGTTTAATTTGTATATTTGCAAAAAAGGTTGTGATAAGTAGCTAGTGTTTGGTCAGTGATGCACGTACTTATGCCTCTAATCCTGAGTTTTATGAAAGGATGAAAATTAACAATGTCCGAGGCCCTAGATCTGTGATCTCTCAAATTCTCGAACTTGGATGATTTGGAAGTATCATTCATGTGTACTCATTTTTGTTTGATCTGCTTAATTCTTCTATTATTTCAAATCTAGTTGATTGAATCTTATTTTGCTAGGCCAATGATGTGAATGATGCTCCTATGGTCATATAGACATGTGAGGAGGATTCCCCAAGCTAGTGGCTCTTGTTTTCCCTGTCAAAATGGTTTTAGCAATTGTCAATTATTCACACTATGAAGTGGTAAGTATAACGGTCCTTCTAGGGCTAGCTTGAATTAGTCACGACCACTTCAATCTGGACAGTTTTGTTTTTTTCAGTTAAATGTGATTACATTATTTGGAATTATTTGTCATTTGATCTAGCTTCTTCTTGCATTGTTAGATCGCATTTGTAGTCTTGCATTCAAGAAAGTATGGAATGCATTCATGGTGTAAATGGCCGAATGATGTTAGAAAAGACTCTCTTTCTGAAGTAGACTACATATGTAGAGTGAATGTGACTTTTGATGGCTAACATACTGAGTTAATTACATGGACAACGTTCCTACATCCCATATATTTTTGTCCACGAGCATTTTGTTTTGCCTTACCAACATTATGTTTCAATTGACTGAATCTTTCGTGTTGGTTCAATCATACGCTGAATTCAATGTAGAACAATTGATTTCCTCATGCAGACTGTATATGTAGAGCAAATGTGACATAGCTAACATGAGTTAATTACATGCCTGTGTCCTAGTCATTTTGTTACCTACACTCTCCTTTAGTCGTATGAATCTTGAATTGGCATTTCATTTTGCTTCAACTGTATGCTGCAGGGCTTGTTTATTTTCACATGAAGGGAATTGTAATGGTATTAAGTGAATAAAATTTGGCATTTGATCTTTTGCTTGCATTGTTATATCCCAAGTGTAGTATATGTAGGACCAAAATGGGTGATTAGAGGGGGTGAATAGGTGTCTCAACAAATTCTTTCGAATTGATAGCCTTTTCTAAACATCCACAGTTCATAGATAATTCAACCGGTACAATAAATGCAAAAAATAGTGCTCGCATATATATCAATGAGTATTCATAGTAAAATCTGAATATAACATGCTTGTAACAATTAAATCGAACACAAAATATTTAGAGGTAACATATAAGAATTGCACGAGGATCGAGAAAGATTACATAGTGCTAACTAGTCTTTGGCCCTTTCCGCTGACAGCTGCCCCTTACCGCCTCCAACACAGCGCTACGCCCCGCCGCACCTTGAACTTCCCCGCACAAAGAACTGCGCATGCTACGCCTAGTAATCTCTATCATGTGCCATGCGCACCAGAGCCGCCACGAGGCAGCAGGACCTCACTGGCCACCGAATGAAAACATGCATAAGAACTCCTCAAGAAAACCAACTCCGGTTTTTCAGAGAAGGAGAAAAATCGGTGGAACCGATCCTGGGAGAGAGAGCAGTGGCGGTGGGAATCCAGAACAAGCGCACTGTAGTTAGCCCGGGAGATAAATAGTGTCGTGGAAAAATTCCAGGAAGAAGATGATGGAGAAAAATAAAGTGAACTCAGATATTTTCGATTGGATGAGTTGGTAAAAATCCTAGGACTACATGACCTTTTATAGACAGTTCAAAACTAGAAAAGACCAAAATACCCCTAGAGTATTTTACCTATAGACGCAAAAATATAGAAGCGGGCCCAACGGGCAAAATAGTAAAATCCTATCTAAAGGTAGTTTTTCGGCTTTTCTTCATGACGCTTCGATCTCGAACTGATGGTTTTGAGCCAAAACCGACAAAGCCTCCCAGATCTTTGAATCATGTCACCAATCTGCGAACTCGACTACTAGCAAGTCTCTCCCGCTCTCGATCCCTCAAGCTACCTTGTCACTTGAACTAGCCTCCCTTTCGTTGACTTGGTCAACATGTTGTCTCGATCATCCGTCCGTTCATGTCTTGTTCCATCTCCATGTGTACACTTGAGATCTTCCTCAACTTCACCCAGCATCCTTGATTGTCTGGCATTAAGCTCCCCGCTCGACCTTGATCACCCACCATTGACAGTTGACTCGCATCTCAACCCTACATACAATGAGACAAGTAAAACATGAATCTCCACACAAACTCGCATTACAATGCACACCAATCCTTTCGGTGAACCCAAACAGGCAAATACACGCCCAAACCCTAAACCGGTCAAACTTATCAACCACTCATCACTAAGATAAAACCACAGTAAAACTCCACCTAGTTTCTCAATCTTCTCCTTGGTGAGTGCATTGACAACTACCAAAAGAAACAAGATGAATTTTGAAATTCAGCACACAAGTGATCATAAAAACTCAGAAAAGAGCAAAAACATGTCACTTAATTTTAAAATTCCCCCATTGACAAAAGATTATCCTCTTTGACAGAAGGAAGACATTATTTCCTCCCTTTGGCAATGCAAGAATCAAGGTGATAAAAAATAATGCAAAGAGAAATGTGAGGGTGGATGTGTATGCAAGCTTCTGAAACATAATTAGCAATAATTATAGTACAAAAAAAGTATTGGCCTTGAATATTGTCTAAAAGTACTTTATGATAAGCACAGATGAATCATATCCAAAGAAAATCAAGAGCGAGCATTTTCAGGACATAGAAAAGCATCACCACTTAGACTAGCATAGTATACATGAAGCATGAAGTGCAAAAGCTAGCAAATACTACCCAGATATGCATATCCAAACCATGGCGCATCAGCAAACTTGTTATGTAATATTTTCAAGCTTTTTTGTTTCCTTTTTCTTTTTGAATTTAGTGCTAAGGGTTATTTGTATGTCAACCTTATGCCAACTGACCAAGCCAAGCCTAGGTCAAGCAAAGACCATCAGAAGCTTAAAGCATTAGTCTTGGCATACACTGTAATGTCCCAGTTCATACTAAAGTGCTATGGTAAATAGTCTAGAAAAATGCAATGCGACAATGCAAACCCACCTGGGTCTTGTAAATCATAGCACAAAAGGTATGTATATCAATTTCATGATTTTTTAATCAATTTTCAGTATAAGATTTCCATGAAAAGCATTAAAATGTTCAAGTTGCATGTTTGCATCCAAGTATAAAGGACTTAGCTACCAGGAATGTAAAAGATAGAAAAAGGACTCAGCCTACTCATGCTAGTTACCAGACTAAGCAGTAATCATGTTTTAATTTTACAAATTAAAATCCATGTCCTGACAAATATCAGACATAATCAATTGAAAAAAACCAACATGATTAAAGACAATAATTCAAAGGCATATACAAGCAAGTGTATGTAAAGGCAGCTAATCATATGACAGAAGCTTATGCAATGACACACAACTCCCCCTCACAAGATGCCATAAAGATGACAAACGACGAGCTCTCCTCTCAAAAATGCAAAGCGAGAAGCATCAAGAGGCTTGTTAAAATGTCAACAAGTTGGTTCTGGGTATCAATGTATCTCAATTCAATATCACCATTCTCATTATGGTCTCATAAAAAGTAATAACACACATCAATGTGTTTAGTTCTAGAATGTTGTACTGGGTTGTTGGCTAAGCTAATGGCACTAGTGTTATCACAAAGAAGTGGAACACCGTTAAAATCCAACCTAAAATCTCGCAAAGTAGAAACCATCCACAAAATTAGTGAGCAATAGCTACATACTCAGCCTTAGTTGTAGACTGCGCAACGCTAGACTATTTGCGAAAAGACTAGCAAACAAGAGATGAACCTAGAAAATGACAAGTACCGAAGGTACTTTTCCTATCAATTCTACAACCAGCAAAATTAGCATCGAAAAAACCTCGAAGGCATAAAGATGATGATGCAGAATATCAAATGCCGAATTCAAGAGTATGTTTGAGGTACCTTATTATACTCTTAACCGCTTGATGATGTGAAGCCCTTGGAGAAGCCTAGAAATGAGCGCACAGACATACTGCGAAGTGTATATCCATCCTCGTAGCCATCAAATAGAGGAGGGATCCGATCATACTCTAGAACTCTTTCTGATCCACCTCTTCTCCATCTTCATCTAGGTGAAGTGCTAATAAGGTAGCCATCGGAGTGGCAAGTGGCTTCACATCGCTCATATAGAAGCGCTTCAGTAGGTCCTTGGTGTATTTCATCTTATGCACAAAAGTACCTTGTTTGCATTGCTTGATTTGCAATCCAAAGAAGAAGGTCAGCTCGTCCATCATTGACATCTCGAAATCTCTGCTCATAGAATTAGCAAACTCGACCACAAGTGTATGAGAAGAGTTACCAAAGATAATATCATCAACATATATCTAAACAAGGAGGAAATCTTTGTCAACAGAGCCCATCTTGTACCCATGCTCAAGAAAAAAGTTCCTAAGTCAGTCATACCAAGCCCTAAGAGCTTGCTTGAGCCCATACAAAGCTTTGTGAAGTTTAAAGACTCTGTTGGACCGGAAACGGCGACCAGAGGGGGGGGTGAATGGGAGCTTTTAAAAATCTGGGCTAAAGCTTAGCCTTCAGTTCTGTTCTGTCTTCTGCGGAACAGGCTTCGAACACAACCTTCGAAGGTCTGGTTCGGAGGTACTTCGACAGCTCCGAACACAGGCTTCGCAGGAGCAAAGTTCGAAGCCAAGAAGACTTCGCTCCACCAACAACCCTCGAAAATCTACTCCGCTCAGTCAGTGCAGGCTCCGCACACGAGGTGCTTCGAGCAGGCTTCGCACTTCACCCTTCGCAAGAGTGGACAGCCCTCTGAGGACTTCGACCGAGTACTTGGCGACAGCAACTGGTGCTGGGCTTCGTACGCGAAGGTCTACACGCACACAAAACGGACCACGCTAAGGGCTTCGACACAAGAAGCACTACGGGAAAAGATCAGGGCTTCGCTAGTAAGCAGCGAGGTCTTGCCTCGTGTTACACAGAGCGACAGCACACTGAAAAACACACTTCGCAAGAAAAACACCCTTCGCCAAGACAGGCTTCGGTGAACTAAAGACTAGCGAGGTATGCAATACGAGCTCAAGCAAAAGCACACAGAAGCAGGGCTTCGCTGCTTGAACAAGGAACACAAAATATATTGAACTCAGAATGAATACAGCGATGTCTGTCTACAGGAGCTCAACAGTAAATGCTCAAAGTGTTAAATGTTACCTACCGAGCCCCCATATTTATAGCCCACGGCTTCATCCTAAGGAAGTGACTACTTTACCCCTAGGGTTTACATCCATTTTGTCTCTACAGAACTAAGGGGTACAAAAGGTAGTCCACCTTTATTTTGGAGGCTTCTCTGTCAGCTGCAGAGGGGACAGTGTCAGCCTTTTTCAGAACAGACAGTGTCAGCCTTTACAGTGTTGACTTCTGGAGCCTCCCTTCGCACGCGAGGGGTGCGGAAGCTTCGGCGAGAAGCCTGCAGCCTGTTGGCCTTCGCTCCGCCGAAGAAGTCCTTCGATACAGTGACGGTTTTGAGCCGAAGCCGTCAAAGCCCTTGGGCCTTCGCACCACCACCTCCGGAGTGGATCACCACGGCTTCGCAGCTACTCCCAGCTCGAACACCGTCCGTCCGTGTACCGAAGCCATGCATGGCCGAAGCACCACAAGTCATCCTCGCTCCGAAGCCCACCTTCGGAGTACCACCCTTCGAAGTCCCTCCTTCGTCCAAGGCCTCCGCATGAAGCATTCCATGAGCACTCCGTCGCAGTGCCTCTCCCCGAGCACACTCCACGACGAGCCTCATCCGGACCATGCCTTCGATGCGCCTCGACTTCTGAGACCTTCGTCGGGTACCTTCGAATGTCTCCCTCCGGAGCACACTTCGAATTCCATGCCTCCGTAGAGGACTTGTTCCACCAACTCCGAAGTCACTCCATTCGGAGTTCCTTCGAAGTGCCTCACCTCCGAGGACTTTGTCTCGGAGTACCTTCAGCCGGAGCCACGCTCCGCACTCTCTGCCTTCACCTGGTGCGACTCGACCCGAGGACCGACCCGGACCACCTTCGCAGCCACCGTGACGGAGCTCCCCGCTCCCCTGGCATCAAGCCACCCGCTTGACCCAGGTTCACCCGGCTCGAACCCTGTCCGTCGCCTCCGAAGTCCCTGCGCACCACAGACAAGCAAACAAGTGTATCCAGTACTCCGGAGACCTCTCCGGGTTAGCAACCTCCGGCACACACTCCGGTGTACCGCCCAAAGTACCGAAGCCATCGGTACGAACCCAGTCATCGCGTACAGTCGGACCCCTCCGACAGGTACACTCCGCTGCACAGCTGCAACACGCAAACACCGAACATACTCCGGTGACACACCTCCGAACACCCTTCGGAGGTACCACCTCCGAAGCCCCTCCGGAGGTACCCTTCGAACAGAGGGTAAAATCCAGTCAATCACTCATCACAAAACACCGAAACCAACCCTTGGTTTCTCAATCTCCCCCTTGATGAGTGCATTGACAACCAAATCCAAGTTCAGGAAAATTTTAAAAACTTTCAGCACACAAGTGACCATAAAAACTCAGAAAAGAGCCAAAACATGTCACTTGATAAAAGAAATTTTCTCCCCCTTTGTGAAAGAGTAAAAGCCCCTTCGGCAAAACTCCCTTTGGATAAAAACTCCCCCTGAGTTGAGCCAATTGTTCTCCCCCTTTATGTCAAAAATCTCTCCCCCTTTAGAAATAATGCCTTCTTGCAGCAGAGAACATAGCAAAATCTCTCCCCCTTTGGCAATGCAAGCATCAAGGAGCATTCAAAAGATGCAAAGCTGCGAAATGAATAGAATTGCAAAGACATATAATGCAAAATATGCCAAACTTAACACAAATGATCATGTGCTCAGCTCAATTTAACAATCTGTGAAACAAGATGATGGCATGTGATTTTGTCATTTTGAAGTAAAAGCATCACCACTTAATCACAGTAGTTAGACATGAGAAGGCAAGGACTGCGCAAAGCTAACAAATTCTACCCTAGACAGACAAGTCTTGTTCAAAAGGAGCTGTGAAAGCAAACTTGATGATCAATTAATTTTGTTGTTCTTTTTCTTAATGCCAGGGGTTATTTGTTTGTCCACCTTATACTTTCCAATCAGGCCAAGCCTAGGCATGAAAGCCATCTGAAGCTTAAGGCGGTGATTTTGGCATACACTACACTATCCCAGTTCTGACCAAAGTGCAATGGTAAGCAGTCTAGAATAGAGTAGTGCGACAAACAAACCCTCCTGGATCTTTTCATTGAAACCAGGCAAATCATGGATTTTTGATTTTGATTTTGATGAAATTAATATTTTGAGGAATATCCATGAATAAAGAACACAATTTTTCAAGTTGCAAAATTTAGCATCCAAGGAACAGTGTCTTGCTGTCAAGTAGATAAAGGATAGCTAAAAGCAGTCCAGCCTAAACAAGCTAGATACACGATTATGCGGTGAGCAAGTTTCGATTTTTAGAAAATAAAACATCATGCACAATCAATGTTCCAGACATATTTCATAGAGCTGAGCTGTCATGATTTCTTTGAATTAAAAGCAGGCATATAATAGCAAAATATGTAAGTGCAATTCCACACATAATGAGCATATGCAATACAATTAAAATCAGCTCCCCCTCACAAAATGCCGTAAGGGTGACAAATGCCAAGTTCCCCACGCAAGTAAGCAAATCGAGAAGCATCGAGGGGTTTTGTAAAAATATCGGCAAGCTGGTGTTGGGTATCAACATATTGAAGTTCAATATCACCCTTCTCATTGTGATCTCTGAGAAAATGATACCGTACATCAATGTGTTTGGTTCTGGAGTGCTGAACCGGGTTGTTTGCAATACAAATAGCACTAGTGTTATCACAGAAAAGTGGAACACTCTTATAATCTAACCCGAAATCCCGCAAAGTGGAAACCATCCACAAAATCTGAGAGCAACAGCTAGCTGCAGCAACATATTCGGCCTCAGCCGTCGATTGTGCAACACTAGACTGTTTGCGAGAAGACCAGCAAACCAGAGACGTACCCAGAAAATGACAAGTACCAGAGGTACTCTTCCTATCAATTCTACACCCAGCAAAATCCGCATCTGAATAACCTCTAAGACATAAAGATGAAGACGATGAATACCATATGCCAAATTCAAGGGTGTGTTTGAGATACCTTAAGATGCGCTTAACCGCTTGGCGGTGCGAAGCTCGTGGTGAAGCCTGAAAACGAGCGCACAGACACACTGCGAAGTGTATGTCTGGCCTCGTGGCAGTCAAGTAGAGGAGGGAAGCCGATCATGCTCCGGAACTCCTTCTGATCTACGGCTTCTCCATCTTCGTCAGGGTCCAACGCTACAGATGTAGCCATTGGAGTGGCGAGGGGCTTCGCATCGGACATGTCGAATTTCTTGAGCAGGTCCTTGGTGTACTTTGTCTGGTGGACAAAAGTACCTTGTTTGCTTTGCTTGATTTGCAAACCAAGGAAAAAGGTGAGTTCACCCATCATTGACATTTCAAACTCCCTGCTCATGGTATCTGCAAACTCGGCAACCAAAGCATGAGAAGAGCCACCAAAGATGATATCATCCACATAAATCTGAACTAGGAGAAAATCTTTGCCATGCTTGAGAGTAAACAAGGTTTTATCAACAGAGCCCATCAAATACCCTCGCTCAAGCAGAAAAGACTTAAGTCTATCATACCAAGCCCGAGGGGCCTGCTTGAGTCCATAAAGAGCCTTATGAAGTTTAAGGACTTTATGTGGGTACTTGGGGTTTTCAAAACCAGGGGGTTGTTTACATAAACATCTTCACCTATGAAGCCATTAAGAAAAGCACTTTTGACATCCATTTGATAGAGTTTGAATCCCCGGGATGTCGCAAAGGCAAGCAAAATCCTAATGGCCTCAAGGCGTGCAACAGGTGCAAAAGTTTCAGTAAAATCAATCCCTTCTAGTTGAGAAAAGCCCTGAGCTACAAGTCTGGCCCTTATTTCTAACAATTGTTCCATCCTCCCCTTGTTTATTTTTGAAAATCCATTTTGTTCCAATGAAATGAACATTTGGTGGAGGATCAACTAAAGTCCAGACTTGGTTTCTCTCAAAATTTTCAAGTTCCTCATGCATGGCATTGATCCAACTAGAATCAGAAAGTGCATGACTAACATCTAAGGGCTCGAAAGAAGCAACAAAAGCAGCATTAGTGAAATGAGCGTGAGAACGTGTTACCCTTTGATCAAGCTCACCAATGATCTGCTCGGGAGGGTGCATCCTTTGGACATGATGTGGAGCCTCACGGCGGGATGCAGTCTCCCCTCAACTTGTGCGTTGGAGTGGTCCAAGATGACCGATGTTGAGGTAGTCGTTTCGGGACCTCGTGCCGATAGT
>JAAALK010000080.1:1566247-1630849 GCA_019279435.1 Zizania palustris | reverse complement strand
ATCTTAAATATAATATTATATTTGGTTGTGCTGATGACGACCTTTTCTGTTTAGGCATATATAACGTCATTTCTGGTTTGTTTCACAACTGCTCCTCTCATTGTTTTGTGTGGTTGTAATATTTATAATTTTTCGCTGGAATCATGAAAATTTCAGTTGTCTCAAGAAGTTGCCTCCAATTGAACCGCTATGAAAGATTTTATGATATCGCATGTTTTTATGATATTGCTGATTATTTTTTGCATAGTCCAAATGATAGTGATTTTGAGATTGTAAATGTGTTGCTCAAGATTTTTCTTCTCACACGTGTGCCTAATTTCTCTCGTTTTGCATAGTCAAGATTTTTTTTTGCTGAATTAATGATGCTTGAAAGAATAGTTCTAATATTTTCTAAAATGAGGAAAATAATTGCTGAGGCTCGGAAGAATGAAAATAATTGCTCTGCCATACATGCCATGTTTGGCCAATGATGCCTTGTTATGGACACATTTGTCGGGCGCAAATATGCGCATCGTCGGCTAGCATAGCAGGGAGATGACACCAAGGGAGGAGGATAAGTCAAGGAAGTTCATATTTTAATTAAATTAGATTTATATGTTTGAATAAGAGCGTAGATTGATTTATTCCTTAAGTTTAGTATATTAGTTTCCTTGTTAGTTAGCCTAAACTATAAAGGCATTAGAGATAATTTTGTAAGGGTTATCCAAGAAATAAATCTTGTGTCTTGCAAAGGGTGGGATTACCTGGGTGTGCCTGGCCATGCTCCCTGCCAGTGTCAGTGATCCGGTGATATCTGTCCGCTCGCTTCTTCCTGTGTTTTGGTTCTGTCTTCCCTGCACACACTAGGAAGGGGCATGATTTTAGGTTCTGTCGGTATCAGATTCATCTGGAACATCGACAACATGTTCGGTTCCAAGAAAGATCATGTGACCATGTCCGCTGACAAGAAACTCGACTTCCTCATGGGGGCGGTGACTCGATTGATGGGCCAAATGATGACGATAAGCAACCGTCTGGATACCCACGACCAGAGATTGGCGCTGGTCGAGCGCGTCCTAGGAGATCCCAAGGATACTGGCACTGCCATCAATGACAACAACGGTGAGGTTATCTCCATCCAGGGGGCGCACTGGCAGAGTCGGAGGGCATGATGGTGTGTCCACGATACAGGAGGGCGGCCAGGAGATGACGTCACCTTCTATGGCCGCTTTGATCATGGTGGCACGAGAGGAGGGGCGGCAGGAGCATCCAGGAGGATGGTGGCAGAGGCTGGCTGGCCGTGGGAGCCCAGATCACGGAGGGTACCGTTGACCGAAGCTGAATTTTTTGACTTTCAATGGAGAATCAGATCCACTAACATGGATCAACAAGTGTGAGACATACTTTTGCAGTATGCGCACTATGGTGGAGGAAAAGGTGTGGATCACCTCACTCCATATGAAGGGAGTTGTCGCAGAATGGTATTATAGCCTAGAGAGGGACAATGACGTACCCATGTGGCCACGATTCGTCAATTTCATCCACATGAGGTTCAGACCACCCTTGTGACACAACAGATTGGCAGAGTTGAAGGACCTCTACAGATCCGACACAGTAGAAGAATATGAACGGCAATTCTCCTTTCTACTCTGTCACGGTGATGGGTTGTATTTAGTGCAACAGGTCAACTTGTTCACATCAAGCCTTGGTGAACAACTTCGCACTGATGTCGAGCTCCTTGCCCGGACACATTTGCAGACTGCCATGAGTTTGGCTCGGTCCTATGAGCGCACGGAAACACAAGGGGCCAAAGGGAAGGTTGTTTCCCGACCTCTGATCACCACAGCCAAGGGAGGCGCAATGAGACAAGATGCAAAAGAGGGGTAGCAGAACAAGCCCCGCTTCAAGCGGCTGTCGGCGGAAGTGTTGGCGGCCAAGAGGGCTAACGGGGAGTGCTATCATTTCTCGGAAAAATATTCCGCTAATCATAAGTGTCAAGCCAAATGATTTTTTCTATTGGAGTTGGATGACCAGGAGAAAGAAGGGGATACAGTGGAGGACTTGGGGATCTCTCTCCATGCTCTCACTGGTATTGACATCAGCAACACCATGAAGCTCCACGTGACTATCCGAGGCGTGTCTCTAGTGGCCTTGGTCGACACGGGCTCCACACATACCTTCATTCAGGAGGAGGTGGCATCTTATCTAGAGCCTCCAGGTCGACCCACGCCCGAGCCTCTCCGTTCGAGTGGCTAATGGAGACCACATCACTAGCAATGGTATCTACACCAAGCTGCAGATCTCCGTTGACAATGAGACATTTGATATCACCTGTTATGGCCTCGCCTTGGCCGGCTTTGATCTGGTGCTTGGTGTCCAATGGCTCTGGTCACTCGTACATATTTTGTGGAACTTCAGCGCCCTATCCATGGAGTTTTGGTGGCAAGGTCGTACGGTCCATTGGGCGGGAGTGGGCGTACTAGCCCCCAATGCGTGACGCTGGTGGAACCCCGAGATGTGATGACGAACCTCCTCGAATCATACACTGACATTTTTGAGGATCCACGTGGCTTGCCTCCACCATGTCGACATGATCACCGCATCCGGCTTCTTCTAGGGACTCCGCCGGTTGTCGTCCATCCGTATTGATATCCTCAACTTTTGAAATATGAGATTGAGCATCAATGCACTGATATGTTGAAGCAGGGTATCATTTGGGAGTGTACATCGGCATACTCATCACCGGTACTCCTGGTGAAGAAGGCTAACAAGATGTGGAGATTTTGCGTTGACTACTGTGAGATGAATACTAAGATGGTGAAGGATAAGTTTCCAATTCCGGTGGTTGATGAGCTCCTCGACGAGCTTCATGGTGCTCGTTTATTCACCAAGATTGATCTCTGCAGTTGAGGAGCCATGCTGAATAGCGTGGGCCTCATGGCTCCAGAAGTGATGAGTCATTATCAACGATAGTCAAAGAGGACAGAAGAAGAAGATATCTGCTGTTTCATGGGCCGCGTGTGACTCAGGTACACGGGCAGCGAGCGACTGTCGGGCAGAGGAGGCTGCGAAGTCGGGCTGGCCCAATCCGGTGCATGGGCCAGAAGCAGTAGAAAACCCACTGGGCTGTTGACCAGGATTGACTCAGGTACACGGGTGGTGAGTGATTGCCGGGCTGAGAGAGCTGCGGAATCGGGCCGGCCCAATCCGGGTACCTGGTGCAAAGCCGGTGGAGGCTTTGTCAGTTTCGGCGCAAAACTGACGACCGTCGATCTTGTATCCGACTGTCCAGAAGAGAAGCCGTAGTCGCTACGAAAACTTAGCTTCCGGATAAGTCATCTGTATCTCTAGGCCCACAGTCAGTCAGTCGTGTCTGTAAAAATTCCTAAGGGCAGTAGAGTCTTTTCCTTTATTCTTGCGTCTGTAAAAACCCTAAGGGGCTGGTAGAATATTCCTAGTGTTGGGCAGCCTATAAATAGGGCCCCAATCCCTAGGGTTTGGACTACCCTTTTAGAAATCACTTTTTCAATCATCCCTTGGGTCATTTTGTTCCTGCGTGCTTTTTCTCTCTCCCTGTGTGCGCCGCCAGGCAACCTCCTGTTCTTCCTGAGATTCATTTGGCTCTTTACTGTTTGGAAGCTTTTATTCCTATTGATTCTCATGCGCAGCACTTCATTTAAGGTTCTGTTGGTTCGGTTTGCACACAACTAATTTATTCCTAAGCAGAAGCTTCTCTGTGGCTTCTGTTTGTTCTTCACAAGAGTACTAGTTCTTGTGGCTGGTAGCAAGTAGTACTACTTTTCTGTAGCTACAGTATGCTAGTACTTTAGCCTTGCTTTTCCTGTGTTGCTTTTTGATCGCGTTGGCAGGGCCAAAGTCCCTTTTCTTATGTGAAGTCCAACTCTGTGAAGCAGACTTCGAATCAGCAGACTTCGAATCTGCATACTTCGAATCTGCATACTTCGAATCTGCAGGCTTCGAATCTGCAGGCTTCGAATCTGCAGGCTTCGAATCAGCAGACTTCGAATCAGCAGACTTCGAATCTGCAAGCTTCGAATCTGCAGACTTCGAATCAGCAGACTTCGAATCAGCAGACTTCGAATCTGCAAGCTTCGAATCTGCAGACTTCGAATCAGCAGACTTCGAATCAGCAGACTTTGAATCTGCATACTTCAAATCTGCATACTTCGAATCTGCATACTTCGAATCTGCAGGCTTCGAATCTGCATACTTCGAATCTGCAGGCTCTGAATCTGCAACCTTTGAATCTGCAACCTCAGAATCTGCAACCTCTGAATCTGCAACCTCTGAATCAGGAGACTTCGAATATGCAGACTTAGTCAATTTGTTCTCGCTTTGCTGTTTAGTTTTCTTTTAAATGCGTTGGGTTTTGGGAGCAGGCCATTGATTCGAAAGAATTTTTTAGGCGCCCATTCACCCCCCCTCTGGTCGCTACTTTCGGTCATACAACAGTGGCTACCATCAAGTCCGTATGCACTTAGATGATGTGGAGAAGACGACCTTCTATACACATCAAGGGCACTTTGAGTTTTTGGTAATGCCGTTCGGACTCACCAATGCACCGTCGACATTTCAGTTCTTGATGAATGAGATCTTGAAGCCATTTATTCGTAAATTTGTGTTGGTTTTCTTCTATGACTTTCTAGTTTTTATAGTTCCTCTTGGGCAGCACACTTGTAGCATGTGAAATAGGTGTTCAACGTCATCCGGACACATAAATTGGCCCTCAAATAGTTCAAGTGTTCGTTCGGGATGACATCAATCACCTACTTGGGCCATATTATTTCTGCTCAGGATGTTGCCATGGACCTAGAGAATATATCGGCAATGGAAACATGGCCACGACCACAATCACTGCGAGCACTGCACGGATTCCTCAGAATGATAGGGTATTATTGCAAGTTTATTGTTGGTTATAGCACAGTGGCCACACCCCTCATGGCTCTTCTGAAACGTGAGGCTTTCCGTTGGTCAGAGGAGGCTCAAGATGCACTTATTCAACTCAAACATGCACTCATGAAGGCACCACTCCTCCAGGTGCCATACTTTAATTCTCCATTCATTGTGGACTGCGATGCATCTGGATCGAGATTCGGAGCAGTGCTGCACCAAGGGGACAGGGCCATTTCTTATTTTAGCCGAGTAGTGGCACGTCATCATCAAAAGTTACTAGCTTATGAAAGGGAACTGATTGGATTGGTCAAGGCAATCCGTAACTGGAGATCGTATTTGTGGGGATGTGCATTCCTCATCCGAATAAATCACTATAGCCTCAAATTTATTTTGGATCAACAGTTATCCACAATCCCACAACACACTTGGGTCATCAAGCTATTTGGTTATGATTTTTCTGTTGAGTACCGCCTGGCAAATTGAATGGGGTTGTGGATGCCCTATCACATCGGGAGGTGGACACGACGGCCATACACACAATTTTAGCTCTTTGACACACTGCGTGAGGAGGCCGCTAGTGATCCTCAGGTGCAGAAGTCCGGGCCAAGTTGCTGACCGGTAGGGCACAGAGGGGTGGACTACGACATATGAGTTACTGCTCTTCAAAGGGAAGATATTTGTTCCAGCAGCCTCATCCATATGGCCCCTGACCCTTGCAGATGCACATGATTGTGGGCATGAGGTGATTGAAAAGATGTTACATAGATGGAGGGCAATGTTCTATAGTCCCAAAGCCAACAATAGGGTTCAAGAGTTTGTACGGGGCTGTTTGTCATGTTAGAAGAATAAAACAGAACATCTTCATCCAGCCGGACTCCTGCAACCCCTACTAGTTCCATCGGAGGTTTGGAGTTACATCTCGATGGATTTTGTAGAAGGGTTTCCCAAGGTGGGAGGTAAATCAGTGATTCTCACCGTAGTGGATAGGTTTTCAAAGTTCTCTCACTTTATTCCGCTTGGCCATCCCTATACAGCCGCATCGGTAGCCAAGGTTTTCTTTGAGGAGATTGTCCGGCCACATGGTATTCCCTGTTCGATTGTGAGTGATAGCGATACAGTGTTCACTGGCCTGTTTTGGTCTGAACTATTTTGGCTTGTCGGGGTTAAGCTGTTGATGAGTTCAGCATTTCACCCACAAACAGATGGCCGGTCGGAGGTAGCTAACAGGGTGAGCATGATGTATCTCCATTGTTTAGTAGAGGACAAACCTAAAACATGGTTATCGTGGCTTTGTGGGTTGAATTATGCTACAATACATCGCACCAAACAGCTGTAAAGTGCTCACCCTTCCGCATTGTTTATGGGCAAGACCCCCAATGCTTCGCTCCTATCAGCAAGGGATTGCTAGGGTCGCTGCAGTGGACAAACAACTTATAGCACAAGATGAATTTTTGGAGGACATCAAGAATCGCCTACTATAGGCTCAAGTTACAATGCAAGCCACACATGACAAACACCGTCGGAACATACATTACAATGTGGGGGATTGGGTGTGGTTAAAATTATAGCAAAGGTCGGTGGTGGGTGTCACGACGGTGGCGCCGTCAAAGTTGGGACCTAAGTTTTATGGCCCATATCATGTGCTGCAGCGCATTGAGGAGGTTGCTTATAAATTGAAATTTCCACAGAAGGCACACATACATGATGTTTTCCATGTAGCGCTTCTTAAGAAGTTTGAGGAGGAGGTACCACGGGAGGTCATCCCTCCATCACAAATTCTGCATGGCAAGGTTCTGCCAACACCATCAAAGGTAGTTCGAGCACGACTAAATAGGGGTGTGTGGGAGTTATTGGTTCAATGGATGGGTCAGGTAGTGTTGGGGGAATAAGTTTTCCCTTAAACAGGGGCCAAATGACGTCAGCCTCCGATGGCCTTCTGCCCGGAGCCCGACACTATCGAAGCATGTCCCTATCTGGTGAAGTTATTTCTAAGTCTCCAGGTTCTTTCCGGAACCCTCTGGAGCAAAGCCTCTGAACCCCTTTCGAAGTCCTCCGGAGCGAAGCCTCCAAGCTCCCTTTGAAGTTTACCAGAAGCCAAGTCTCATGCTAGTTTTGGAGTTATCCTCCAGGCTAGCTTCGGAGTCAACCTCCGAGCGTTCTTCCGAGTTAACATCTGAGCTTTGTTCAGAGTTAACCTTCAAGCTCCTTTCGGAGCTCCCCAGAGCCAGTCTCCAGACCCTCAGCCGATTCAAAGCTAAGTCTCTAAGAACCCATTTCGGAGTTCAGTTCGGAGTATACTTCGAAGCCCACTTTAGAGTGTCCTTCGAAGCCTTCCTTGCAGCCTCCGCCTAAAGAGCTCCGGCCACTGGTCCGAACCCAGGAAATATCTGTACTTCTCTATAGTGTAGAAGTCATACCAGGGGCCCCTCTGCTCCTAGTATGTCATTTAGCTGGTCAAGAAGTGACGTTTATCTGATACGTCTGTAAAGCTGTAAAGCACTTTATACAGTAGACTAGCATTTTTCCCTTTTTGCCCCTATAAAGCCTATGACTTATAGAGGGCATTTAGGTCTTTTCCTTTGGCCTGCGTGCCTATAAAAGCAGGGCCAAGCCCTTGTAATAGTTCAGCTCCTCCAGGGCCATGAAAGCCTCTAGATCCACTACATTCCACCGAGGCATATTATATCAAATCCACCACAAACTGGACGTAGGGCTATTATCCCTTTGGGGAGGTCCGAACCAGTATAAATCTTTTCTCCTTCTGAGAGAACCCTTCGAGGTTTATTTTCCACACCATATACACATACAAAACCTGTGATGTAGCTAACACAATTGCTACAACAGGTAGCATTGATTGCATCATGGGAACAACTTTAAGATTTCAAACAACATTTTCTAGATGTCTAGCTCGAGGACGAGCTATTTGTCGAAGAGGAGGGTAATGTTATCGATGCATTTGTCGCGTGCAAATATGCGTGGCGTCGGCCAACACAATGGGAAATGGTGCCAAGGGAGGAGGATAAGTCAGGGAAGTTCGTATTTTAATTAAATTAGATTTCTATGTTTGAATAAGATCTTAGATTGATTTATTCGTTAAGTTTAGCAGATTAGTTTCCTTGTTAGTTAGCCTAAACTATAATGGCATTAGAGATAATTTTGTAAGGGTTATTCAGGAAATAAATCTTGCCTTGCAAAGGGCGGAATTACCTACGTGCACCTGGCTGTGCTCCCTGCCAGCGCCGGCGCTCCGGTGATCTCCGTCCGCCTGGTTCTTCTTGTGTTCTAGTTCTGTCTTCCCTGCACACAACAGGAAAGGGGAGGGATTCAGGTTCTGTTGGTATCACGCCTCTATGCCTCATATGAGTCTTTTACTTATGCAAACCATGTTCTGTACAACACATTTTTCAAGTTTGTTTTACTGATTTGTATTATTTGGCATTTAATCTTATGCTTCTATTATTACGTCGTAATTGTAGCCTGCCATATTCATAGCATTGAAGACCTTATATTGTAAATGGACAAATGATGTTTGAAAAGACTAGATTTTTCCGAAGCAGACAATGTTCCTGCATCCCATATCTTTTTGACCATGATCGTTTTGTTTTGCCTTACCAGCATTTTGTAAGTTTCAATTGAATGAATGTTTCGTTTTTCTTCCACTTAGAATAATTGTTTCATTGTTTCAAATCTGGTTGATTGTTTCTGTTGGACCGGAAACAGCGACCAGAGGGGGGGTGAATGGGAGCTTTTAAAAATTCGGGCTAAAAATTTAGCCTTCGGAGACAGGTCTGTCTTCTGCGGAACAGGCTTCGAACACTACCTTCGAAGGGCTGGTTCGGAGGTACTTCGACAGCTCCGGACACAGGCTTCGCAGGAGCAAAAGTTCGAAGCCAAGAAGACTTCGCTCCACTAACACCCTTCGAAAATCTACTCTGCTTAGTCAGTGCAGGCTCCGCACACGAGGTGCTACGAGCAGGCTTAGCACTTCACCCTTCGCAAGAGTGGACAGCCCTCTGAGGACTTCGACCAAGTACTTAGTGACAGCAACTGGTGCTGGGCTTCGTACGCGAAGGTCTACACGCACACAAAACGGACTACGCTAAGGGCTTCGACATAGGAAGCAAAACGGGATACGACCAGGGCTTCGCTAGTAAGCAGCGAGGTCTTGCCTCGTGTTACACAGAGCGACAGCACACTGAAAAACACACTTCGCGATAAAAACACCCTTCGCCAAGACAGGCTTCGGTGAACAAAAAAACTAGCGAGGTATGCAAAGCGAGCTCAAGCAAAAGCACAAGGAAGCAGGGCTTCGCCGCTTGAACAAGGAACACAAAATATATTGAACTCTGGATGAAAACCAGCGAGGTCTGTGTACAGGAGCTCAACAGTAAATGCTCAAAGTGTTAAATGTTACCTACCGAGCCCCCATATTTATAGCCCACGGCTTCATCCTAAGGAAGTGACTACATTACCCCTAGGGTTTACAACAGATTTGTCTCTACAGAACTAAGGGGTACAAAAGGTAGTCCACCTTTATTTTGGAGGCTTCTCTGTCAGCTGCAGAGGGGACAGTGTCAGCCTTTTTCAGAACAGACAGTGTCAGCCTTTACAGTGTTGACTTCTGGAACCTCCCTTCGCACGCGAGGGGTGCGGAAGCTTCGGCGAGAAGCCTGCAGCCTGTTGGCCTTCGCTCCGCCGAAGAAGTCCTTCGATACAGTGACGGTTTTGAGCCGAAGCCGTCAAAGCCCTTGGGCCTTCGCACCAACACCTCCGGAGTGGATCACCACGGCTTCGCAGCTACTCCCAGCTTGAACACCGTCCGTCCGTGTACCGAAGCCATGCATGGCCGAAGCACCTCAAGTCAACCTCACTCCGAAGCCCACCTTCGGAGTTCCACCCTTCGAAGTCCCTCCTTCGTCCAAGGCCTCCGCATGAAGCATTCCATGAGCACTCCGTCGCAGTGCCTCTCCCCGAGCACACTCCACGACGAGCCTCACCCGGACCATGCCTTCGATGCGCCTCGACTTCTGAGACCTTCGTCGGGTACCTTCGAGTGTCTCCCTCCGGAGCACACTTCGAACTCCTTGCCTCCGCAGAGGACTTGATCCACCAACTCCGAAGTCACTCCATTCGGAGTACCTTCGAAGTGCCTCACTTCCGAGGACTTTGTCTCGGAGTACCTTCAGCCGGAGCCACGCTCCGCACTCTCTGCCTTCACCTGGCACGCCTCGACCCGAGGACCGACCCGGACCACCTTCGCAGCCACCGTGACGGAGCTCCCCGCTCCCCTGGCATCAAGCCTCCCGCTTGACCCAGGTTCACCTGGCTCGAACCTTGTCCGTCGCCTCCGAAGTCCCTGCGCACCACAGACAAACAGACAAGTGTATCCAGTACTCCGGAGACCTCTCCGGGTTAGCAACCTCCGGTACACACTCCGGTGTACCGCCCAAAGTACCGAAGCCTTCGGTACGAACCCAGTCATCGCGTACTGTCGGACCCCTCCGACAGGTACACTCCGCTGCAAGGCTGCAGCAAGCAAACACACACCGAACACACTTCGGTGACACCACCTCCGAACACCCTTCGGAGGTACCACCTCCGAAGCCCCTTCGGAGGTACCCTTCGAACAGAGGGTAAAAAGGTCTGTCAATCACTCATCACAAAACACCGAAACCAACCCTTGGTTTCTCAATCTCCCCCTTGATGAGTGCATTGACAACCAAATCCAAGTTCAAGAAAATTTAAAAATTTCAGCACACAAGTGACCATAAAAACTCAGAAAAGAGCCAAAGCATGTCACTTGATAAAAGAATTTTCTCCCCCTTTGAAAAAGAGTAAAAGCCCCTTTGGCAAATCTCCCCTTTGATAAAAACTCCCCCTGAGTTAAGCAAAATTTTCTCCCCTTTTATGTCAAAAATCTCTCCCCTTTTTCGAAATTATGCCTTCTTGCGGCAGAGAACATAGCAAATCTCTCCGGAATTTCTCCCCCTTTGGCAATGCAAGCATCAAGGAGCATGTAAAAGATGCAAAGCTTCGAAATGAATAGAATTGCAGAGACATATAATGCAAAAATATGCCAGTATTAACACCAATGATCATGTGCTCAGCTCAATGTAACATTCTGTGAAACAAGATGATGGCATGTGATTTTGTCATTTTGAGATAAAAGCATCACCACTGAATCATAGCAGCTAGACATGTGAAGGCAAGGACTGCGCAAAGCTAACAATTTCTACCCTAGACAGACAAGTCTTGTTCAACAAGGAGCTTTGAAAGCAAACTTGATGATTAATTAATTTTGTTGTTCTTTTCTTAATGCCAGGGGTTATTTGTTTGTCCACCTTATACTTTCCAATCAGGCCAAGCCTAGGCATGAAAGCCATCTGAAGCTTAAGGCGGTGATTTTGGCATACACTACACTATCCCAGTTCAGACCAAAGTGCAATGGTAAGCAGTCTAGAATAGAGTAGTGCGACAAACAAACCCTCCTGGATCTTTTCATTTAAAACAGGCAAAGCATGGATTTTTGATTGTGATTCAGATGAATGACATTTTGATGAATATCCATGAATAAAGAACACAATTTTTCAAGTTGCAAATTTTAGCATCCAAGAAACAGTGTCTTGCTGTCAAGTAGATAAAAGATAGCTAAAAGCAGTCCAGCCTAAACAAGCTAGATACAAGATTGTGCGGTGAGCAAGTTTTGATTTTTAGAAGATAAAACATCATGCACAACCAATGTTCCAGACATATTTCATAGAGCTGAGCTGTCATGATTTCTTTGAATTAAAAGCAGGCATATAATAGCAAAAGATGTAAGTGCAATTCCACACATAATGAGCATATGCAAGACAAATAAAATCAGCTCCCCCTCACAAAATGCCGTAGGGATGACAAATACCCAGTTCCCCACGCAAGTAAGCAAATCGAGAAGCATCGAGGGGTTTTGTAAAAATATCGGCAAGCTGGTGTTGGGTATCAACATATTGAAGTTCAATATCACCCTTCTCATTGTGATCTCTGAGAAAATGATACCGTACATCAATGTGTTTGGTTCTGGAGTGCTGAACCGGGTTGTTTGCAATACAAATAGCACTAGTGTTATCACAGAAAAGTGGAACACTCTTATAATCTAACCCGAAATCCCGCAAAGTGGAAACCATCCACAAAATCTGAGAACAACAGCTAGCTGCAGCAACATATTCGGCCTCAGCCGTCGATTGTGCAACACTAGACTGTTTGCGGGAAGACCAGCAAACCAGTGAAGTACCCAGAAAATGACAAGTACCAGAGGTACTCTTCCTATCAATTCTACACCCAGCAAAATCCGCATCGGAATAACCTCTAAGACATAAAGATGAGGACGATGAATACCATATGCCAAATTCAAGGTTGTGTTTGAGATACCTGAGGATGCGCTTTACCGCTTGGCGGTGCGAAGCTCGTGGTGAAGCCTGAAAACGAGCGCACAGACACACTGCAAAGTGTATGTCCGGCCTCGTGGCAGTCAAGTAGAGGAGGGAGCCAATCATGCTTCGGAACTCCTTCTGGTCTACGGCTTCTCCATCTTCATCAGGGTCCAATGCTACAGATGTAGCCATTGGAGTGGCGAGGGGCTTCGCATCGGACATGTCAAACTTCTTGAGCAGGTCCTTGGTGTACTTCGTCTGGTGGACGAAAGTACCTTGTTTGCTTTGCTTGATTTGCAAACCAAGGAAAAAGGTGAGTTCACCCATCATCGACATTTCAAACTCCCTGCTCATGGTATCTGCAAACTCGGCAACTAAAGCATGAGAAGAGCCACCAAAGATGATATCATCCACATAAATCTGCACTAGAAGGAAATCTTTGCCATGCTTGAGAGTAAACAGTGTTTTATCAACAGAGCCCATCAAATACCCTCGCTCAAGCAGAAAAGACTTAAGTCTATCATACCAAGCCCGAGGGGCCTGCTTGAGTCCATAAAGAGCCTTATGAAGTTTAAGGACTTTATGTGGGTACTTGGGGTTTTCAAAACCAGGGGGTTGTTTTACATAAACATCTTCACCTATGAAACCATTAAGAAAAGCACTTTTGACATCCATTTGATAGAGTTTGAATCCCCGGGATGTCGCAAAGGCAAGCAAAATCCTAATGGCCTCAAGGCGAGCAACAGGTGCAAAAGTTTCAGTAAAATCAATCCCTTCTAGTTGTGAAAAGCCCTGAGCTACAAGTCTAGCCTTGTTTCTAACTATAGTCCCATCCTCCCCTTGTTTGTTTTTGAAAATCCATTTTGTTCCAATGAAATGAACATTTGGTGGAGGATCAACTAAAGTCCAGACTTGGTTTCTCTCAAAATTTTCAAGTTCCTCATGCATGGCATTGATCCAACTAGAATCAGAAAGTGCATGACTAACATCTAAGGGCTCGAAAGAAGCAACAAAAGCAGCATTAGTGAAATGGGCATGAGAACGAGTTACCCTTTGATCAAGCTCACCAATGATCTGCTCGGGAGGGTGCATCCTTTGGACATGATGTGGAGCCTCGCGGTGGGATGCAGTCTCCCCCTCAACTTGTGCATTGGAGTGGTCCAAGATGACCGATGTTGAGGTAGTCGCTTCGGGACCTCGTGCCGAAGTAGTAGAAGCGGGGTCAGCTTCGGGGGTCGATGTCGAGGGTAGTAGGGGTTCATCCTCGAATTCTCCGGGATTTTCGTCTTCGAATAAGGTCTGTTCCATGTCGTGTTCATTTGCCTGTTCAAAAGCAGAACTAACAGAGGGGGTTGATTCATCAAAAGTCACATCACATGACTCGATGACAGTGTTAGTTTCCAAATTATAAACACGATAAGAATGACCATGAGTAGTATAACCCAAAAAGATCCCGTCAGAAGATCACGACTCAAATTTATCCAAATTACCACGTTTTAGGATGAAGCAGCGACAGCCAAAAACTTGAAGATGAGTAACCTTGGGCTGTCTCCCAAAACGCAGCTCATAAGATGTCAAATTTAAAATTGAGCGCAAGAAAATTCGGTTTGAGATGTAGCACGCAGTGTTCATGGCCTCAACCCAGAATTTTCTAGGAGTCCTATGCTCATCAAGCATCGTCCTAGCCATCTCAACCAAAGTGCGGTTTTTCCTCTCAACAACACCATTCTGTTGAGGAACCCGCGGAGCAGAGAATTGATGTTCTATGCCATGCTCCATGCAAAAGTCAACAAAGAGACTATTTTTGAACTCGGTGCCATTATCGCTTCGAATGAATTTTAATGCACCAGGGAGTTCAGTGAACAGTCTCAAAGCCAAGCTCCGAAAGTGTGAAAACACTTCATCCTTGCTGGCAAGAAAGAAGACCCAAGAGTAGCGAGAGAAATCGTCGACAATAACAAGTACATACCACTTGCCGCCTAAAGAACTAACCCGAGAAGGAACTACAGTGTCCATATGGAGAAGTTCTCCGGGCTGTTCAGTCATCACAGTGGTGACTGGCAAATGCGAAGCGGCAATCATTTTTCCGTGTCGACATGGAGCGCAAACTAAATTCTTCTCAAACTTGAGCTTGGGCAGTCCTCGGATCAAACCTAGGGCGCTTAGACGAGCGAGCAACTCAAAGCTCATATGCCCTAGTCTCCTATGCCATTTCCAAAGCTCAGAAGTCGAATGTGCAACAAGACAATGAGAAGAACCAGATGACTCTGAAAAATCAGCTCCAAAAACTCTCCCAACCCTAAAGATCTTACACACCACAACGCCATCAGAATTGAGCACTTGCGAAGTATCGCGATGAAATCGCACTTCGAAGCCCTCATCAAGCAACTGAGATACAGACAACAAATTGTATCCCAGGTTCTCAACCAAAGCAACATCTTTGAGAGTGAAATTCGTGTTAATTCTTACCACACCTTTACCTTTCACTCTACTCCTTCGATTGTTTCCGAAGGTGATATGTTCCCTTTGCTTGGTTGTGGTGAGGCTGGAGAACCATGCTGCATCTCCGGTCATGTGGCGCGAACAACCGGAGTCCATGATCCACGTGCCCTCCAAGCCTCGACCTGTCGCCTACACATGATAAGAACGCCTCGATCGCTCAGTGCTGGGGTGAGTAAAATAATGACGAGGCATCCAGCACTGAGTGACACGAGTAGTAGGCACAGTAAAAGCAGACGGTCTACGCACATGAAAATCAGAATGATGCGAAGTGCGAGGTCTACCTACATGCAAAGAACGCAAAGCATGACGAGGTCTCCTACTCTGACGAGGTACAAAGCTACTCGCCCGAGGTCTACCACCATATGGAACATGGTGAACACCTCGAGGAGCAAAACCTCTCCGAGAAGCACGAGGAGCCTCGAAAACAGGACGAGAGTAATACTCAGACTCATGCATACCTAAAGATGGGTAATGCATGTCCTGATAGCTCATCGCCTGTGCACGTCGCTCATCCTTGATGCGACGGAAACAGAAACCAATCAAATGACCCGCCCGCTGACAATAAGAACAATGAAACACTCTCCTGGGGGCACTCTCATGGGTCATAGGAGCAACTCTCACAGGCTCCTTGGGTTTCTTCTGTGTGGTTTTCTTGGGAGGATTTTTCTTGGCAGGAGGAGTGGTTTTCTTTTGTGGATGGGTAGGCTTTTTGGCTGGTGGGGTGTCCAACAGAGCTCTCTCTTTCTCTAGGGTGGTAGGAGAGGTAAAAACAGTTTTGGTCTTACTGTCTGAAGCTATCCTCTCAAAGCCCAAACCTAGAGCTACCCCGGCTCTGTCAGCACACAACTTAGTCTTGGCCAAGAGCAAATCCATCCTACCCTTTCCCTCAGTGCATTTGTTTACCACGGAAAGAAGGTATTCATTTTCAGACATGAGGTTCTCAGCTCGCTCTCTAACAGTGCCTAGCTGGTCCTTAAGGGTAATGCATGTGTCACACACAGGCTGCACATCCTTAGAACTACCGGCCCTCTCCAATCTAGCCTCCAAATCATGAACATGCTTATCACGTAAATTAATGCTATCGCGCAATAAAGAACAGTTCATGCAATCAATTACATCATGAGGTCTAGAATCCACCTCCAAAAGCTGCTTCTGTGCAGTCTCAAGCTCAGAGAGAGTTTGAGCATGTACAGAACGCAACTGAGCAAGCTCACTCAAGACAACAGAACATGACTCACATTCAGTATCATCAAACTTAGACTTAAGCATGGCATTTTCAGTAGAAATATTTTCTAGCCTAAGTCTAAGGTCTTTTCTTTCTCTAGCGGCTTGCACAAGTAATCTATCCTGACCAAGCACTACTTCATTCAGCTCATCTAATTTAATTAGAAGCTGGTCAGATGATAGGTTTACCTCAGATGAGTCAAGCTCATCGCCGCTGTGATCGCTGTCGGCCATGAAGCAAAGGCCGGTGAAGTCATGTCCCTTCTTGTCCTTCTTGTCCTCCTTCCTTGGGGACTCCTCCTCCTCAGAGCTCGACTCCTCAGTTGAGGAAGTGTCGATGTCGCTGAGAGCAGCAACAAAGGCTCTGGAAGCGGCCTTGGCTACTTTCTTAGCCATCTTGCCGCGCTTGCCCTTCACAAAGGGTTTCCTCTCCTTCTTGTGGAATTTGGGGCGCTCACTCTCATCTCTCTTCTTGAGCTTGGGGCAATTTGCCTTAATGTGAGAGGTGTCGCCACATTCATAGCAGCCACTAAAACCACTTCTCCTCTGATCCCGTCTCTCATGATGAAAGCGGGTGAACCTCCGGGCAATGAGAGCAAGCTCATCATCAGCTAGAGTGTCCACCTGCTCCTTTGTGACGGAGACCAGGGAAGACAAAGCAAAACCATCTGCAAGAACACAAGTGCCTGATGTGCTTGGTTCTGCAGTGGTGCCACGGCTAGTGCTAGAAACCAATGCCAATGGCTGTGGCAAAGAGCTTCTGTGCACTGCAAGAGATGCCTTGGCAATCTCTGTGGACTTCAGCTTGCTAAAGAGTTCGTCACAGGTTAGAGTGTCATAGCCTGTGGACTCCTCAATGCTGGATATCTTCACTTCCCATATGCTACGGTCAAGAGCATAGAGAAGCTTGATAGCCCTATCGTGATCACTGTAAGCAAGCGTCCCGTTGGATCACAAGTTACTCACTATCGCGTCAAAGCGAGAAAACATGGCATCTACAGATTCACCAGGTGCCTGCACAAACAGCTGATACTGTTGATTGTAGGTGCTTTGGCGCCTGGCCTTAATCTGAGCAGAGCCCTCATGAAAAACAGTGAGTGTTGTCCAAATCTCCCTAGCAGTCCTAAGGTGCTGCACCCTATCAAACTCACTCCGACTCAGACCAATGAACAGTATGTTCCTTGCCTTCGAGTTGGCAATATACTGATCTTTTTCAGTTTGAGTGGTGCGGGTATCAGGGATGGAGTATTGTGAGTCCACAATCTCCCAAATTGCATTTCCTTGGCTTAACAAGTAAGCCTCCATGCGCACCTTCCAGTATGCAAAATCTGTCCCATCGAACAGAGGAATTTTACTGCCTCTATCCATGTCGCCAACAGATCACAAAACCGGTTAAGGTCAACTGGTGATCTTAACCAGCTCTGATACCAATTGTTGGACCGGAAACGGCGACCAGAGGGGGGGTGAATGGGAGCTTTTAAAAATTCGGGCTAAAAATTTAGCCTTCGGAGACAGGTCTGTCTTCTGCGGAACAGGCTTCGAACACTACCTTCGAAGGGCTGGTTCGGAGGTACTTCGACAGCTCCGGACACAGGCTTCGCAGGAGCAAAAGTTCGAAGCCAAGAAGACTTCGCTCCACTAACACCCTTCGAAAATCTACTCTGCTTAGTCAGTGCAGGCTCCGCACACGAGGTGCTACGAGCAGGCTTAGCACTTCACCCTTCGCAAGAGTGGACAGCCCTATGAGGACTTCGACCAAGTACTTAGTGACAGCAACTGGTGCTGGGCTTCGTACGCGAAGGTCTACACGCACACAAAACAGACTACGCTAAGGGCTTCGACACAGGAAGCAAAACGGGATACGACCAGGGCTTCGCTAGTAAGCAGCGAGGTCTTGCCTCGTGTTACACAGAGCGACAGCACACTGAAAAACACACTTCGCGATAAAAACACCCTTCGCCAAGACAGGCTTCGGTGAACAAAAAAACTAGCGAGGTATGCAAAGCGAGCTCAAGCAAAAGCACAAGGAAGCAGGGCTTCGCCGCTTGAACAAGGAACACAAAATATATTGAACTCTGGATGAAAACCAGCGAGGTCTGTGTACAGGAGCTCAACAGTAAATGCTCAAAGTGTTAAATGTTACCTACCGAGCCCCCATATTTATAGCCCACGGCTTCATCCTAAGGAAGTGACTACATTACCCCTAGGGTTTACAACAGATTTGTCTCTACAGAACTAAGGGGTACAAAAGGTAGTCTACCTTTATTTTGGAGGCTTCTCTGTCAGCTGCAGAGGGGACAGTGTCAGCCTTTTTCAGAACAGACAGTGTCAGCCTTTACAGTGTTGACTTCTGGAACCTCCCTTCGCACGCGAGGGGTGCGGAAGCTTCGGCGAGAAGCCTGCAGCCTGTTGGCCTTCGCTCCGCCGAAGAAGTCCTTCGATACAGTGACGGTTTTGAGCCGAAGCCGTCAAAGCCCTTGGGCCTTCGCACCAACACCTCCGGAGTGGATCACCACGGCTTCGCAGCTACTCCCAGCTTGAACACCGTCCGTCCGTGTACCGAAGCCATGCATGGCCGAAGCACCTCAAGTCAACCTCACTCCGAAGCCCATCTTCGGAGTTCCACCCTTCGAAGTCCCTCCTTCGTCCAAGGCCTCCGCATGAAGCATTCCATGAGCACTCCGTCGCAGTGCCTCTCCCCGAGCACACTCCACGACGAGCCTCACCCGGACCATGCCTTCGATGCGCCTCGACTTCTGAGACCTTCGTCGGGTACCTTCGAGTGTCTCCCTCCGGAGCACACTTCGAACTCCTTGCCTCCGCAGAGGACTTGATCCACCAACTCCGAAGTCACTCCATTCGGAGTACCTTCGAAGTGCCTCACTTCCGAGGACTTTGTCTCGGAGTACCTTCAGCCGGAGCCACGCTCCGCACTCTCTGCTTTCACCTGGCACGCCTCGACCCGAGGACCGACCCGGACCACCTTCGCAGCCACCGTGACGGAGCTCCCCGCTCCCCTGGCATCAAGCCTCCCGCTTGACCCAGGTTCACCTGGCTCGAACCTTGTCCGTCGCCTCCGAAGTCCCTGCGCACCACAGACAAACAGACAAGTGTATCCAGTACTCCGGAGACCTCTCCGGGTTAGCAACCTCCGGTACACACTCCGGTGTACCGCCCAAAGTACTGAAGCCTTCGGTACGAACCTAGTCATCGCGTACTGTCGGACCCCTCCGACAGGTACACTCCGCTGCAAGGCTGCAGCAAGCAAACACACACCGAACACACTTCGGTGATACCACCTCCGAACACCCTTCGGAGGTACCACCTCCGAAGCCCCTTCGGAGGTACCCTTCGAACAGAGGGTAAAAAGGCCTGTCAATCACTCATCACAAAACACCGAAACCAACCCTTGGTTCTCAGTTTCTTAATTTGTTGGGCCAATGATGTGAATGATGATCTATGGTCAAAATAGACCTATGCGGAAGATTTCCTAAACATATTTCCCAAGAGCTAAGTTTGTTTCATGTTAAACCAAACTAGGTAAAGTTACAAAAACACTATGCAACCCTAGAAAATATATGTTGGTGTAGAGCTTGTTTATTTTTTACTTGAATGTGAATAAAATTTGACTGAATCCTTTCAATCGTATGCTGAATTCAACCTAGAACAATTGTGAACTCATCACCAGTTCAATCTATTTTTTTATTTTTGTCATGTCTCCTTAATCGTTCTGTTGTTTGAAATCTTGTTGATTGAATCTTAGTTTGTTAGGCCATTGATGTGAATGATGCTCCTACAACCATAGACCTCTAGGGAGGAATTCTTAAGAGAGGTGAAGCCTTTCATGTTAAACCAAACTAGGCTACAAAAGCACTATTCAACCTCAAAAAATATATGCTTTTGTTAGGAGTTTTCTGTTATCCTATTTCTTGATGCTTTTGACAATGATGCTCGAAAGAATAGCCTAAATAGTTATTTCTAACATTACAAAAAGAATTGTTGTTGTGCCATATATCCGTGTGTTTTATTTGCGTGGGAGGTTGTGTTTGTGAACATGTTAGCAAGTATGGATTGATTTCCTCTTTCTCTAGTGGACTTGTGTTAATTAAGTGAAAGAAAAATTACAAGATTACGATCCTAGGAGATTGTAATTAGGAAAAGAATTACATACCACAAGAGCTAGCAACAACCAACAAACCAAGGATAGAACTAACCAATGCTAGCAAGAGACACCGTTCACCATCAAGAGCTTTAAGAGGGTGCCTCCTACAAGGTCATGACACAAAAGCACTGCCATCATCCACCTAAGTGCCTTAGGCTAGGTTTTCACCAAAAAATGTTACGACAGTGAGAGAGAGAGAGAGCATAACATGCATAATGACATAGCAGCACGTGCATGATGACGTGGAAGCACATGCACGATGATGTTTATTTTTTGTCTTAGAAATTTAACGAATTTGAAATGCACATGCAATAACATTGAAGCGTAGCCTGAGCTCCACAACATTCTATTTGTACTCATTCCAGAAACAAAAAGGCACTCCAATCCATCAAGCACAAATAAAGATTCATACATCACAAACTTAATGTTCACACAACCAAATTTCTCAAACACAGGAACCACAAGTTCACACACATCGTTGGTTCACATCATAGGAACCACAAGTTCAAACACACTAATGTTCACAAACACAAATAAAGTACATGTAGTTGAGTGTATCAACCATTCTCATATGAGATAATGAGCACAAGTTCCAAGAGATTTATAAAACTGATAAATACTAACTAGGGAGAAATAAGTTTATTTTATGTGATACAATGACACCACAGGAGAAGAACTGTTGATGAATCAATTCTGGTGGATTCAGGCGATCACCATGGTTGCACTTTGCCTCATTTTGAACTTACAACCATTGTAACAATCTCATATCCATAGGCTACACAGTTCAAGAATTGCCAATGGTTAGTGTAACTCCGTAGGGAAACAAAATGATCAAATGCAAGTGTGCAACAAACATCCATAAATGATACTGGAAGATTTATGCAAATTACTCCGCTCCCAAAAGCTTAGTTCTGTTATGCATTGTCAATCCTGGAAATAATACCTTCCCGAACTCTTTGTGCATTAAGTCCCTGTCCCGAGAAAAGGAAGGGTACACAACAACAAGTAGATACAATAGAGTTCCACACGGATTAAATAAAATTACATGTAGTCATTTACATGGCCTAAACCGCCTGAAGAAATATTAACTAAGAAAATCATAAGCAGCGGATAACAACCTTTTCCCCATAGGCGATCACCATGGTTGCACTTTGCCTCATTTTGAACTTACAACCATTGTAACAATCTCATATCCATAGGCTACACAGTTCAAGAATTGCCAATGGTTAGTGTAACTCCGTAGGGAAACAAAATGATCAAATGCAAGTGTGCAACAAACATCCATAAATGATACTGGAAGATTTATGCAAATTACTCCGCTCCCAAAAGCTTAGTTCTGTTATGCATTGTCAATCCTGGAAATAATACCTTCCCGAACTCTTTGTGCATTAAGTCCCTGTCCCGAGAAAAGGAAGGGTACACAACAACAAGTAGATACAATAGAGTTCCACACGGATTAAATAAAATTACATGTAGTCATTTACATGGCCTAAACCGCCTGAAGAAATATTAACTAAGCAAATCATAAGCAGCGGATAACAACCTTTTCCCCACAAGCGCTCGATTGCGGCCAAGCCTCACACCTCCTCTTCGTCTTCATCAGAGTAGATCCCTTCAACTTCTGAAGAGGTTTGAAATGATGGGCTGAGTACATTGGTACTCAACAAGCCACTCGAAACGATACAAATAATACAAAAGAATAACAAGGACGTCATAATAGGGTTCATTTACGTAAAGTTGATTTTCAATTAAAACAATTGCAAGACATCTACAAGTAATAAAGTCTGTAATATGAACAAGTTTCAATTAAAGCAGTGCACCAACACTAGTAGGTTACCACCACCTGCAGGATCCTTAGATCCCATCCCAACCATCATACCATAAATAGTGTGGAAGGTTATTCTAACCGTGAAAATATCACTTTGCCCGCCTTGACCATGGGCTCGGCTATTCGAATAGATTTTAACTCTGATCAGATGTGTACAACTTTACCCACAAGGCACAATCTCAGTTAGCGTCAAGATACCACCATGGTATTCCGACCCAAGTCCATGCCAAGGCTCTTTGCATACCGTACAACCATACAAACAACCGCTAAGGTTTCTCTTTCTGTAGGGCCAACCCTAGTCGAGTAAGGCCCCTCTTGTGCCTAGTGACATTCAAGCCTGGGGGTGCGACCCACCACAAACCATCACCCATCATACCACTGGTGTTGTAAGCAAGTACAAGTAATATTCTAAGCTAGGTCGTACCCATTAGACTTGTGGTAGTATGAAAGTGTATTGCAACAGTAGTACAGACCGGTCCTTAATCGCCATTGGTGCTACATCCCAAAACACTAGCATGCACCCATGACCAGCCCTTTTCAGAATTTTAATTGGTCAAGTTTTAATCCAAACCCTAACGGTAGAAACCCTACCGTAGGGTACAATTTAATCAACATGGATGATACAACATTTATCATAAAAGGGGTGAATAATTAACTCATTTAAAAAGACTAGTTGAACTAAGTATGGATAAGCAGTTATTCCTATGTCGATCAACTCCACCCTTATGAAGGTATGAGATGAACCAGTATTTTGCCTAGGTTGACAAGAGGTATGGTAATAATTGAAAGGGGTCATAATTAAGACAGAGGGCATAACTAAACAGTCATATTAGCATATTATAGTCCTAATAATCATGCATTAAGCTAAAGCAAAATAATTTATAAAAACTAGGATTCGACATGTTCAACAGTTCATGTAGCTTGCCTTGATCCACGAAATCTTGGTCTTTGACTAAGTATGGTTCCGGAGGTACGAAATCGACGGTGTCTATGTATTCACATACATAAATAATGCAAAACAGTACATCAATACACATCAATAGTACAAAAACAATGCATAAATAGATTCTCTGTGATTTTATGAAAATGTGGCAATTTGAATCACTCCAAACAGAGCTAGGATAAATTAATTATGAATTTTAGATGTTTTAACTCAGTTTTGAATTGAAACAGTACTACTGCACAGAACTAGATTTAATTTCTACGAAAAAGAAGGGCTAAAATGCAAAACTGCCAAAACTAAGAAGGCAACAACTAGTAGTGGTGCACAAGACGCGACGCGGTGGGCCAACGCAATGGTAACGCGACACGCGGTGCGGCGCGGCGCACGACACGACGGGCAGGGACGATGCACGGGCAGCACAACCAGTGGCCAGCGCAGTGCACGGTGGGGGTGGCGGTACGGCGTGGCGCGCCATGGCCGGCGCGGGGCGCAGCACAGCCTACGCGCGGCACGGGCGGGCGGCCAGCACGCGGCCGGCGCACGACACGACGATGATGACTTCAGCCTCGGGATGACAAGGAGGGAGGAAGGGAGAGGAGAAGGGCCTCACTTAGGGCACAACGATGACAAGGCTCCGGCGATGGAAGAGCTCGGAAGAAGAGAAATAGTGGAAATGAGTAGGAAAACGAAATGGAGACACGATAGGCGACCAAATAAAACCATCCGTAGGAGGGGCGGCGGTTCCGGTGTCGAGGGAGCGGCCTCGGTGTGACGTGGGTGACGTGGGAGCGGAACGAGAGCCATGGGGTAGGAGCGGTTCCTGCATGTGGGGAGGTGGGAGAGAGAAAAGAGAGGAATGTGGGAGGAAGGAGATGATAGGTGGGTCCCACGTGTAAGAGAGAGAAAACCTAAAAAAGAAATAAATCTAAATATATATATATATAATTCTGGAAAATATATTTTCATAATTCTGTATTATTTTATGAAAAGCCAAAATATTATTTTTAATATTTTTTGTTTTTATTTTTAATTTATATTTGAATTTTTAAACACAGGCGTTACATGCATTATCCTACTAAAAGAATTTTATGCTTTTAAACGAACCAAACATCTTCCCATAACAATAACTGACCCATTCAAAGCTTCCTCTAAAACTGTTGCTGAAATAGTTGTCTTTATACGTACACACTAAAAAGCAGGACAATATAATCTGGCAAATACCAAATAAAAATAGCATAAAATGTTTTACCTGAAAAGAGCAACAAACATAGTGTTTACAGCACTGAGGCTCGATAAGTCCCACTCTAATTCCTGGCTATCGGATTCAATGGCCTGAACATGTTGATATAGTTGTCGTAACATGGTAGCAGACGCAACAAACACCATTTTCATGAATGAATTACGTCAAATCCTGATGTGTCGTACTGTTGCCTCTTATCAAGATCTAATAGGATGTTGTAGGAGAATGTGACCACCTAGAACATGTCTGATGCAACAGGGTCATCACCACTCTTATCCGGGTGGTATCTGCCTAAATTTGCAAGGAAAACCTATGAAACCATTGCTTCATTTTACAACAGACTAGTAGAGTAGACAGAATAACTGAAGAACTAGTGTTCATACAAAAATCACTAGCAACTGAGAGACAAGGCTGGGAAGTACAAACGCCTAAAAATATATGAAAAATTCACTATATAATCACACATGACACAAGACAACATAATTCTCCTAAATGTTTATTATCTGCAGCAAATTCGAGTGAGACGTGTTTCCCTATGGACTCAGAAAAATGAACTTGCGCAAGGCAACACGGATGAGACAGAAGCACAGCATAAGAGCCCGAATCTGAGCAAGAGGTAGAGGCCTCACTTGAGCGCCATGCGGTGGAAGGCGCTCTTGATCTCCTGGTCGGTGGCATTGTGCCCCCACCCCGAGCATCTTTTACGCGTCCCTCGGATGGCAACAGGTTTGAAACTCGTAGGTTTGATGAAAATCCGCTCACAAAACAAACCCACAAAACCTATGTAAATCCGAATCCACGAAATCTGTGTTTAAAACTAAATCTGAACCAAAATCTGTCGGGTATCGTAACCCACGGGTTCAATTTATACTCTACATGAATTACATTACAACATAAATATAATTAAAAAACCACAATAAATAGAAGATTATCACATTACCTATACATAATTTGAAAATAATGAATTCACTCAACATATCTCAACATAACATTATCATTAAAAATGAATAGCGAATGTAATGGATTATATGCGATTTTAAGTAATTGGGTAAACCCGCGAAACCCGCGGGTTTAAATCTAAACCCGAACCCAACCCAACAATAAACAGACACCCAAACTCGTGAACCCACGGACACAAAATTGAACCCAAACTCCTACCCATCAGGTCAGATACCCGTGGATACCCACACCTGTGGGTAAAATTGTCATCCCTACTCTACACTGCTGTGGTAGCCAAGTTCTCCTCTGACTTGAATGATCTGAACCTCGAACAGAACTCATAAGAGAAAGCTTCTTTAAAATAGGACTCAAAAAGATAGCAACCTATGACTCAAAAAAGATTGTTTACTATTTTAGAATTTTAGACTGAATTCAAAAAATTTATATTTTTTCTCTTATCAATCTAAACTGACTATTTTGCCCCCGAAACTGTTCATCTTCTAAAGAAATTGGACCGATTGCAACACCATCGCCCACGCACTAGAGCCGACCGCGCTGTAGCTGCTGTTCGCCAAGAAGCTACCGCCATCACCAACGCGCGCTGGGAAGAAGTCGCATGGTGTTTTTGGCCGCACGGACACAGAAAAGAGAACGTGAATCACATCGAAGGGGAAACAGACACGCCGATCTGGAATCGAAGGGGAAACAGACACACGCCGATCTAGAATCGAAGGGGAAACAGACACACGCCGATATGGAACCCGATTAGATCAGCAAGCGGTGACAGATCGAAGGGACGCGAGGATTAGGATTTTGGGAGATTACCTATCATGGTGAATCACTGCAACGAGGGGAGGATGACAAGGAAAAACGATGGGTGGCACAACGACGGGACGATGCCAGTGAGGGTGTAGGGGTTAAGGCACATCGCTCCAAGGGCATAGACGCCGACGGCAAGAGCGGGAGCAGCACAAACAAACATGCACAAGTCTATAGGCGTGCATGCGTGATTGTGGATAGGTGGGGGAGAATAAAGGGTGAGATTTAACCAAAGTGAACTAGAGGCTAGAACCTTCTAGATGGTTGTCCATAGCTGTCACCATACTACGTCAATTATATAGTTTGACAAATTTGCATACAATATGCCAAATCATTTCACACCGCTTACATAAATTTGTTTAGATCATTTCAGACAGGATATGTCGATATCTAGCATAGTCCGACGTCGTCTTGAATGTCGGCACGAATTCGGTGAAGAAGCTCAGCACGGCCGCCAGGTTCTTCGCGCTGTTTGTAGCCACAGCTTCTTCCAAGAATAAGGCAGGCGGCACGGTAATGACCTGGACCAGGCACCATGTCTAGTTAGTGATGAACCGTTGTGACAGTTTCAGAGAACATACGCAATGTAGCTTCCATGCCTCCATGGATTGCTAGTACAGCGACTGCAAATATCACAATACAACAGAGTACTAGCATGCTGAGGTACATATGGAAGGAGCACGGATAGAAATGCAAACATGACTTGCAAATAGTACCTTGTATTTTCTAGCGTAGCGAAGAGCCTCCAGGTAGTAACCATCTTGCAATAATGCAGACACATAATCCTGGTGCAAGCCCCGCTCTCTCAACATGTCCACGCCAAGCTTCCTTGTGGGAGAGTTTTGTCGACCCAATTCCATGAGTTGCATGGCAAGTTCCTTCGAGGGCTCTAGGATCTGAAGTAATCAGTAGATGAACAAAATATAAATCTCAATAGCTGAAGCGTGGTTTCTCATACTTGAGTATGAATTGTTATCTACAACTGTCTTGCATGTATGCTATGACAACAGATCTTAGAAATTAGTATTAGCAAGAAAGGGCACAGAAGCTTTGCTATGCCGCTCTAAATCAAAACAAAAAGCTTAGTAATCAATGTTAGCAGAAATCTGGTGGCCATGTTGAATTTAATCTGCCAGAATTGTAAAGCAACCAGGTTACACTTATATACTATACAAAGTCAGGTAAAAGCGTTCTTCATCAGACAAAGTTCAGGTGTGAAATTGATTGATTGAACAAAAGTACCAGAGAGAACACATATAAAGGTGTAATGAAAAGACTCTCTTGAAGCTGTACACAGATTTTTAAATGAATTTGTAGACAATACTTCCATCTATCTATATATTCTTTTGTCTGTGAATAGACATCACTGTATTGTAGATTTGTAGGGCGTGTTTGGTTTGATGCCAAAAATAACTATGCCAAAATTCTGTAGAGAAGTATATTGTGGTTGTTTGGTTTGATGCCTTCCCATGACTTTTGTGTGAAGATTTGAAGAAGCTTTTAGAATTGCCAAAATTTGGGATGGAAGAATATTTGGCAACACAAAAATTTGGTGTGGTTGGAATTGGTAGCAAACCAAACATGTCATCTTGCAAGGCAAGTTACATGGTAAGAACAACTTAAGTATTTATTAACCCTCAGCCCATACCATCGTTCACAAAGAATTTTCTAAATGAAACTCTCTGATCACTAACTATGAGGCAACAACAAAATACTGACCTTGTTGGATACAAACAACATTATTTCAGGATAACGGTTGCTGTGGGCTAGCAGCGTTGTCGTCATCACATAAAGGTTGGGAGGAGCCTTCAACCCAGCCTTTGAGACACTGCAAATAAAGCAATAGAGTATTTTCTGTTATTTAGGGTATTAACTTGTGGAAAGAAATGGGCTATGCTGCAATTAAACTTTAAAAACACACTCCATAAATGATACGCCAATGTGAGGAAAATTGCTCAAAACATGTATACATTAAAATGATCCAATCAAATGGAGCACATTATTATATCATGTTGCATGGCAGCATTCCTATAGAGTGCCAATCGTGGCACAGTGATATGATCATTCTTTATAAATGATGCACTACGTGGTGCTATAAACAATGGGTCAAGTTACCACAAATAGAAATTTAACTACCCAAGTAGTACCTGATTACCAGCAAATATACCAGAGTAGAAATCTGATGCTTCTTACCTTGTTATATACAACACTAAATCAACAAGAAATACCTTCGTAAAAACTCCATGATGATAGAAACAAGATATGCAGGATCACCCATCATTTCGTCTTCAACAAGTACAAATACAGACTCAAACATTTCACTTGGTGAAACTGCTACATTAGCAACATGTGTGCCATGCTGCATTGATGTACCAGAAGCCAATGGCCTGCTATCCTTGCCAACAACCAGTGGTTTCCTCTCGGCAACATCAGATGCCTGCAAACCTGACATTTCCTGATTTGCCCCTCCTGATGCATTGGTTATATCATCAGAATCAGACGATGTATTTAACAGTGTCCTATCTACATTAGCTGTGTGGTTAGCAATTCCATGCTCAACTCCAGAATTTGACTGCACAGGTCTATTCCCATCTCCACTTGATGAATCTGGGTTCACAACAGGCTGAACACCAGACTGTAGGTTTTGCTCAGATGTTCTCCTAACTCCAGGAAGATCACTCCCCATTTTCATCAAACGAGAGTAGGAATCAAGAACGACATCCATTGCCTTTGCAACCATAGTAATTGGTCTCCTCTCCAAGATGACTGTTCGGACTATAGCAAGGCTTAGTGTCTTAACCTGCATCATAATAAGAGTTAGTATGGATTCTGCAAAAAGAGAAGTGAAAAAGGATTGGAACATTAATGGCAGTTGGGAAAAACTGAACTACCACATGTGTTTATATGCAAAACAATATAACCATATTACCATGCTCAGGTCAGACTTTCGTCTCTGAAGGAATTCCAAAACTGAAGGAGCATCAGATGTACTAGCGGCAATAGCCTAAAATTTCAGTATGCGTGTCACTAATGTCAGGTCAAAAGCCCAAAAGATTATACACTGAGAATGCTTTAATCAAGGAAATGTCCATTGGTAATTTCTTACCTCCAGGTCTAAATGAAGTTTCCATAAGAGCCCATTCTCAACATCACAGACAAGGTCAGGATTGAGAAAGTTCCAACCTTCTCCATAGAGAGTCCCACCATATGCACTAGATTGGTTATCTGAAGATTGAGTTGCTTGCCTATTATTGCTAGGCAGCCTTCTCACCAGAAGTGGAAGTGGTGCAGAAATTGGTGCATAAGAGTCCATAAATATATCATACAGTATGACAACTTTTGCATCTATCTGGTGAACCATGATTATGTTATCAACTACACTAACTGCAATTCTGCTTGAATAAGTTGGCAGAGTACCCTGAAATGAAGATCATGACATATGATATTAGGACTACTTGTTTGCAGAAAAAGGATGCTTGGTGGCTAAAATAGACTAATTCCTGTTTGATGGCTAGTGAGACTAGCAAAAGTTTTTTTTATGACTCAGTGGTTAGAGTTTGACTACAAATTATTAAATTAACGCTAGTGCCTATTTCAGCAAAACCTGGTATGTTTGTGTATTAAGTATAAACTCAATTGAAGTCATAAAACATGTTATTGCATATAGCGCGATAATAGGGTAGTTTATTCCAATGATTTCAGATCGTTTAGTCAACACTAGTCATAGGGGCACTGACTAATCAATTAGTTGTAACTAAGCGTGACTAATCATAGATAAGTTGTACTGCAGAAAGATAAGAATTTAGCCACTCTCTACTACACAAAAATAAGAATCGACTCCTCACTTCATGGAACATGATAACCATAGGAATTAGGAAGCCATGAAGCTAATTGTAGTTGCTCATTTCTCATGTTGTTTTCTTCACTACAGCAGCACATTAGCACTATAGTAGCAAGCCATGAAGCCATGAATCCTATTAGCACATTAGCACTTAATGTAACAGCCACACAACAAACAACATTACAAAATCAACAGCGAAGGCACAAGCAACTATAATATGTGTGTGCATACGGCATACTGCGCACAACTCATCCAGAACACTAGAACTGAAGCAACCCAGGAAAAAAGAGTGAGGACAGAGAGACACCTCCTCACCGGCGTGACCTCCACCACCTCCTCACCGCTGACCACTGACCAAAATGGCATCAGGAGGAGGGGATCAGGGGAACCTGTTTTCTGACTTAAGCCTGGAGGAGGGAACCCAGCTAGAGCCTAGAGGGGATCTGCAGACTGGACACTGACCGCCAGGATCTCTCACGTGCCACCGCTGGCTGCCAGTCTCCTCTCCTGTCACCCACCGGCACCGCCCTCTCTTTTCCATCTCCTGTTCTCACGCGCGCGGCTGCTTTTCTCCCCGCTCGCTGCTGCTGGTGGTTTTCTCACGTGCTGCTGGTGTTCTCCCATGCGCGCTGCTGCTCTTCTCCCGCACATGCAACGCTGCTGCTCTTCTCCCACACATGCCACACTGCTTTTCTGCTGCACGATAGCTGCTTTCCCGTGCACGGCGCAACGCTGCTGGTTTTCTCCTGCATGCGCAACGCTGCTTTTCTGCCGCACGCTAGTTGCTTTCCCGCGCGCACAATGCTGCCGGTTTTCTCATGTGCGTGCTACTTCAGCCCGCGCACTACTCTGCCCACGCACACTACTTCCGTCGGCGCACCATATGAATTTTCAACTGCCTAAATTAGTCAGCCATGTATTAGTTGGCTGACTAATCGTAATTAGTCGCGACTAATCGGTTGCTCAGAAAACTAGTCGTGCATCCACTGCTGATCGTTCCAAAATTTCCGATCAGGCCAACTAATCGCAATTAATCGGCCGACTTGTAATCACTGGTTTATTCCCAAAAATTCCTAGAAACTAGGAAGGTCCAAGATGTCCAGTTGCCATTTGCCAATGATTCTTGCTCCCAGGAATAAAAAAGAGAAAATTATGTATATTCCATTGAAAGTTCACAAGTTCACCAGTTCCCATATATGCCACATAAAAATTGTTTTTTTTGAACCAGTAGGGGAGGGCCCTACTGAAATATATTAAAATAAGGCGAACCAAATACAAGTTGAGAGAGAGAGGGGGGAGTAGGGAGGAAGAGCATTTAGAAGGCCGAGTACACACCATTAAGCCAGAGGCTAATAGCGCTACGAAGGGCCAAAGAGAATCTAGAGGATTGGGAGGAGATTACAAAGAGAAAGGAAGAGTGCCAAGCAGAAGTCGAAGGAGGCCGACCATCAAAAACGCAACGGTTATGGAGTAACCAAGTAGTCCAGCAACCCATCTGAACAATTTTCGTGAAGAATGAGAGCGGAGAGGAAGCTTTGGCTTGTTGAATCCTGTCGGTCACCGGGATGCCAAGGTCCCAGAAGAAACCAAGAGAGGACCAGCAGCGCCGGGTAAAGGAGCAGTCGAAGAAGAGGTGGGCCGAGGTTTCTTCAACAGAATCCAGGTAGAGCGAACAAGAGAAATCCGCATCAAAAGGAAGGATATGTCTTCTTCGGAGGACGTTCCTGGTATTCAGCCTATCGATGCAAAGCAGCCAGAAGAAAATTTTCAACTTGTTGGAGCATTTGGAGATCCATGTTGAACTGAGCGACGGATGAGCCGCAAAATTCCTATAATGATAAATATAAAATTGCTTCGATGAATATGTATTGTTTCCCCAAATGAATGTCCAGGAGTCATGATTGTCCGTGTTGAAGTCTAGGAGCTGCTGATCCAATAGAAGGTTGAGATTGACCAGTTCAATAGAAGCCATATGAGATAACGGGGAATGAAATAACAGATCTCTGCGAGGGTGTACCAAAAAGTAGTATGCCGAGAGATTAGGTTGTTTGGCCTGGGCAAAAAGGGTGGGGAACAACCTCTAAAGAGGCTGGCCGATCCAACAATCCGACTAGAAGACAATCGTACGCCCATCCCAAACTTTTGGAGAGGCAACAACCCTAAAAATCACTGATAGCTTGAGGATGTCCTTCCACCAGAAAGAGCCTTTAGAAACTGAAAGGTGTGGGGCATTCCTGGTGCGGCGATATAAATCCCAAACGAGGTCTACCCAAGGAAGGTCCTGATGAGAGTAGAACTTGTGAAGCTACTTGAGAAGAAGGGCTATGTTCAAACCACGGAGATTAATGACCCCCAAACCCCCCTTGAGCTTGGGGACGCGGACTTTGTTCTAGGCCACAAGGGGCAAGCATTTCCCCTACAGGCAGTTCTGTCGAGCTTTGTCTAGATAGAAGATCACTTTTATCGGCAACTTGAAGGTACACATGGAGTAAATAGGCTGAGAAGAGATGACCGAATTTGCAATTTGAAGTCTGCCAGCCATGGAAAGCCAAGGGGAAATGGAGCTAAGGCGACGTTGAATCCTTTCCATGAGGGAGCTGAAGTTCGTAAACTTGGGTCTGTGAATGCCAAGGGGGAGCCCTAGATAGGTAAAGGGCATTGAGCCCAGCTGACAGCCGAAAGTGTTGGCCAAACAACCTGCAAGCTCCGACTCCACATTAATCGGGATAAGGCTAGATTTGGAATAGTTGACGGACAGACTAGTGGAGGTCGCAAAGGAGTTGATGATTGCCTTAAAAGTGAAGAGATTGCGCTGAGTGTCTTTGAGGAACACTATAGTGTCATCGGCGTACTGGATGATGGGGAAATCAGATTGGGCAAGGTGACAATCAGGTGGCGAAATAACCCCCAAAACATAGGCTATGTTGATGATGTATTGTAGGAGGTCTGCAGCAGCCAGCAAGAGCAAAGAGTAAAGGAGACAATGGGTCACCCTGATGGACTCCTCTTTTGCATTGAAAGAATTTGCCCGGGATACCATTAAGCAAGATAGAGGAGTAGCCAAAGGAGAGAATGTTGTCAATCCATGCAATCCAAATGGCCAGGAAACCAAGAGCAGAAAGCATATGGAGAATCACTGAGTGCTCGATGGTGTCGAAGGCTTTTTCAAAATCGAGTTTAAGAATGACTGAACCACACCCCGAACGGTGACAGCGGTGAGTGAACTCCAGAGACCAGGCAATGCAGTCTTGGATAGAGCGGCCTTTAATAAAACCATACTGATTTTTATGGATGATGCGCCCCATGATAGTCTGTAACCTGTTAGCCAGAACCTTGGTGATGATCTTGATACTGCCGTTGAGGAGGGAGATGGGCCTGAAGTCAATGGTGGTTCTCGGTGTGGCAACTTTGGGAATCAAGGTGATGTAAGATCCATTGAGGGCATGAAGCCCAGTAAAGCCCTGAGAAAAGAGATCCCCAAGATCATAGAAGTCTGAGCAGATAGTACTCCAACAGGTCTTAAAGAAATGACCATTGAACCCGTCAGGACCCGGGGCTTTGTTTACAGGCAGACAGCAAATGACCTTGTCTATTTCATCATGACTGATCGAACGTCCAAGGTGTTCAAGTTCAAGTTGAGGTTGAACCAAACCATAAAGGTCAAACAGCATGACCAGATGTGCAGAAAAACCCATCTTGGAGAGAAAACATCCAGAAAAGCATCTTCTTTGTCAATATCGCTTGAGACCGAAGAGCCATCTGGGAGGTCAATAGACTGAATGGTGTTCTGTCGATGCCTAATCGAGGCAGCCGCATGAAAGAATCTAGTGTTTTCATCACCAAGCTTTGTCCATCGGGTGGTATAACAATGTTTCCAATATGCATGCCTGATACGCAGGAGGAAGGAGATGTGCTTCTTGAGGATTAGCCTGAAGTTTCTTTCTTGGATGGCGAGAGGTCTGAATTCCTCTAGATGATCAAGGAAGTCCACAATGATTGTCGAGTTTTTGATCCAGAGTTCAAAGCAGTTAAGGCGCTTACCCCAGGAAGCAAGATTTTTGGCCAACACCTGAAATTTGGAAGCAATCCAGAATACTGGATTAGCCAAGCGAATAGAATTCCAGGAAGAAGAAACCAAAGCCTGAAAACCCGGCACAAAAGACCAAAAAATTTCAAACCGGAAGATATGAGACTTAGGGATGGAGGATTGGATTGAGATAGCACAGGGAACATGGTCAGAAATTGAATTGTGTAAGGCTGTAAAGGAAGTAGAGGGGAAGGAATGAACCCAATTGGTGAAGGTGAAGCACCAATCCAACTGCACTAGGAGGGGTGAGAGTTGCATGTTGCTCCAGGTGTACTTCCGACCATGAAGGGGGACTTCAATGAGATCCAAAGAGCTGATAATGTTATTGAAAGTGGCCATATCAGAATAATTAGCTCCTGGCCTATTTCTACAGGAAGGATAACGGTAGAAGTTGAAGTCACCAATAAGCAACCAGTCCGAGTGGGTTGGGAAATTTAAGCTGAGCAGCCAATTGACAAAAGTTGACCTAGCAGGATCCCGACAAGGGCCATAAACAACCGTAAGGTGCCAAGTCTGACCATTAACCTTGGAGGTAAAGCGAATGGAGATTTGAAAAGAAGCTGACGAGGTGACCACCCCGTGAAACAACGAACTATTCCAACCAACAAAAATCCACCAGAGGCCCCAACAGCAGGGTAGAAGGCAAATTGATCGAACCGTTTTAGGGCAAACCGCCTAATGATAAACTGGTCAAAGTGGCCCATCTTAGTTTCTTGTAAGCAGAAAATTTGATAGCTGGATTGAGAAAGAAGAAAGTGAACTGCCCTGCACTTATCAGCAGCATTAAGACCCCTGATGTTCCAATTCAACAAAAGCCATTTCTTGCAATTACCCATAAGGTCCACAGTGAATCCAGGTAGCAAAGTTACGGTTGCACAGCAAACCGACAAACAAACTTAGGCGAAACACAGTAACAGAAGGGGCAGCCGACAGAAAGAGTGTTTGAGAGCCATCAAAGTTACAAAAGGGGCCTCTCAAGCACGGCCCAGCCACAGAATCTAGGACAAACAACATAATTATGGCCACTCTAGCTCGGTGGAGTGAACGCCAGGCGCCGGCAGGGCAACTGGATCCTCTGGTGCAGCCTCAGCAGCGGAAGTGGCGTCATCAGTGGAGTTATCACTATTAAACAGGATAGTCGGTTTGACAAGTGAGGCATTAATACTGCAGAGCTGAATAGCGGAGAACTCAATCTGATCTGAAGAAAGAATTGGGCAAGCCGAGGCAGACCTGGTAAGATCAATGAAGTCCTGAATGCTGGGATGCTTTGGCAGACCCTGAGCTTTGTTTTTGGCATAGTTAGGTCCGAGCAACTTTTTTAAGCGAAGGCGAGCACTTCTGCGAGGGGCCACTGGTATGTGAGCCCTAACTGTCGGCGAATCAACAGGGGTATCAACGTGAAGATCCTGATCCTTGGGAGTTAACTTGCTCTTCTTGCGATGATAGACGATGATTGCTTTGTCGGGGCAATTCCCTGGGGTAGCCAACTGTGGCTGCACCTACTGCGGGGCCAAAAAAACCATTGAGGTTGAGACGGCTTAGGTCAAACCTTGGAAAATTGGGAGGTGACCTCGCCAAATCATCCTGGACAGGCGGAATGGACTCCCGGCTGGCAGAAGGAGGGCTTTGAGCCAGCTGCGGACGCTGTTCATGGACTGGAAGTCTGGAATGATCAAGTTGTGAACTCCAAGACTTGAGGCTCTAGAAATTCCGGACTGAGACTCACTGAGCTGCTGAAAATCCCCTGGCAACGGCCCATGGTTGGCTTGATTATCATGCGGTTCATGAACCAATGGGGGCGCGGGTGCATGAATTGATGCCAGAACCCATTTTGTTGATCCGCCCAGTCTTAAACCCAGGCGGGGTCGCTAGGCAGAAATGGTCCTCATCTGCCGGGAGGTGATCCACCATATCTGAGTGAAGCAAGTAGACTGGGAAGGTCCAAGTGCGAGCGACCCCATCAACCACCCAACCAAGCTTCAGCGTAATACTTCTTGGGATATCGAGGGCGTTGTCATAGAGGACCTTCACAAGAACCCTAGATAGACTTGTATCATGCTGATGCCAATAAACAAGCTTGCCGAAGGAAGCACACACCTGCTGAAGATAGTGCAAATTCTTGAAGTCCAATGGGTACCCCAGAAACATCACCCAGCCAGCTCTAGCAAAAACATTGTGCCGACAGTTGCGACCTTCATCATGACGAACGAACCGGATCAGGCGGCCATCAATGAAGAACGGGCCGGAGGTAACAAGGAAGTCTCTATCAAAGACATTATCCATCTTGAAAATGCCCACCCCAAGAGGATACAAACTGAAGCGAATGATCCGAAGATGCAGATGATGTGTAAGATGGTTGTTGATAGCGTGAAGGAGATCAAGCATGTCATGTTGTTCCCGTATATGCTAACGTCACTGACTAACTACTTCAATTTTTTGTATTTGTATATGCCATTGTTATTAGTTTCAACGTTAGTTTTTTTCTAGATGTCAAAACTGCCTTTAGCTCACAAAGCTAGCTAGCTTCCTTTGCTCTTAGCCGGTCTCAATTGCGTTGGATTGGATGAGTGATTGGTACATGCATGCCGACCGAAGCGAATGCTAGCTGATTAGCGAGCTTAAATCATCCTTAGTTTTTAGTGAACTAAGGGCAGTTTGAGCATTTAAAAAAATATTGACTAATGTTAAAACTAACGGCAATGGCATATATGGAAAGAACAAATTTTCAGTGGCATATAGAAACTTGTGAACTTTAAGTGGCCTATATGAAATTTTATCAATAAAAAATAGATCTCAACAATTTCTACAATTTTCAAGGAATGAGAAAAATACACTAAAACATGGAAGGTATGTCCTGCAAAGTTGAAACTTCTTTGGCAGACTATTCCTCATGCCAATCATTATAAGTTATAAGAATTTATAGCTTCACAAAAACAACCTAGTTAATGATAATAATTCAAGGGAAACTTTGCTACGTTGAATTTCTACTTTTTTCAAACCCACATGCAGAATTGCATAGACAATTAGACTACGAAGCACGGATACTCCAGAAATCGCGTGTACCAGTATCAGATACGCATCCGGATACAGATACGGCCGGATGCGTATCCAATACGTACCCAACATTTTCTCCTTTTCCAGATAAATAAAAAAAATCAGATACGTATCTAGTGTCCTGATATGCGAGACCAGCGAACTTTTCCCTATTTGCTCCTCTCGCCCGTGACCCCTTGCCCTAAATCTAAGCCCACTCTCGCGCCTCTGCCCTCCAGTCCACATGCCACCACAGTCTAGTAATAAGATTGTGATTAAGCTCATTAAGAAGAAGATTGAGAAGTTTCCTAGAAGGTGACATGAAGTGCTTCCTGAGGCGTTATGGGCATGTAGGATAACGAAGCACGGTGTTGTCAAGGTAAGTACATATGAATTGATGTATGGACAAGAAGCCGTTTTACCCGTAGAGGTGAATGTGGGCTCTTTGATGTTACTTAAGCAAGATGGTTTATCAGGTCGGTGATTATAAAGTTCTCTTAAAAGACAATTTGGAAGAAGTGACCGATAAGAGATGGAGAGCTCTAGAGGTAATAGAAAGAGAGAAGCGAAGAGTAGCTAGAGCTTACAACAAGAAAGTGAGCAAAATCGTTTTAGATTGGCGGCTTAGTTTGGAAGACGATTTTGCCTTTAGGCACTAAAAGCACAAAGTTTGGCAAGTGGTCACCCAGTTGGGAAGGTCCTTTTAGGATTGTCGAAATCGCTCCAAGTAATGCATACTTGTTAGAGTCTTTGCAAGGAGAGCGATTTGCAAAACTCTTAATGGCGGGTATTTGAAAAAGTACTTCCCGAGTGTGTGGCAAGATGCTTAAAGTGTCGTATGGCCGGTATGAAGTATATCGTCCTTCTGGGAAGCTCGGATACTCCAAAAATCATGCGTACCCATATCGGATTCGTCTCCGGATACGGATACGTATCGGATACGTCCGGATACGTATCTGGTGCGTATCCTATATTTTTCGGTTTTCCAAATAATTAAAGAAATTCTGATACGTATCAGACTCGGCGCAGGATACTCCAAACGCGAGAATATCCCCGATGCCCCGATGCCCATGACATACTTGTGCCCTAACTCTCGTGGAATCCAAGCGCCGCTAGCCCCGCCACCGCCACTCGCCGTCGCCTCGCCGCTGGCCGTCCCCCTGCCGCTGGAGCTTCACCGTCGGTCCGCCGTAGTGTTGCAGTCCAATCCTTGATCAAGAGCAGATCCAACCACCCGCAAGCTACAGCTGCACGCCTCCACTTCTTTGGTACTTCCTCCTGAGCCCGAGCCAAGCATGGGCAACAGAGCAAGTGAGCAGAGCACTTCTTCGGTTCTTCCCTTTCCCTTTGTTATTCTCAATTTCTCACTTTATTATGGTTGTTTTACTGTTGTGTATTGTGCAATACTAGATATACTGATGTAGTGATGTGTTGTCTAGTGAATAATTGTTGTGTTTTACTTGTTTGTGTGATTGTGTGAATGTTGAATTTGTAGATTGATGGATAGTAATAGTGGATCGGAATTTGATGGCTCAAATGCATCTGAGTATAATAGTGGAAGCGGATAGTAATAGTGTGTTTATTTTCATATTGAATTCATGTTATTATTTTTCTACGGTGTTAACTTGTTATTTTTATATGTATTACTAATTTATATATATATATGTGTGTGTATCGCCGTATCCATGTTTTTTGGAAAATGTCGTATAGAAGTATCACGGTATCGTGTATCCGTGTCTGTATCCACGTATCCGAGCTACATAGTCATCCTTAGCCCGTAGTGCTTTTGGCTCACTAGTTTGCCAAAAAGGGGGGCATGTGTTGATAGCAAAATTTGGCACTAATGGTCAAAATTGTCAAAATTGGTATTTTTGGCCAAAAAATGTGACTTTCCTAGCACAAGCCGATCCAGTCGGCCATAGTAGGCTAGTAGGCTGGTTAGACCGGCCATGGTACCCCGATCAGACTGGCCATATGGGCCCAGTCAGAACGGCCCAGTCCGAGTCTGACCCCAAAACGACTAATCTCGAGGTATTTTGATCTCTAACTAATTTTTAACGACTTGGACTCGTACCTTAATCAATATAGAGTAGAAATTAAGCTCGGGAACGACAAGACCACCCCTATAAGTATAGGGGCAAGGCCGATTCAAAAGAGGTCTTCAATTCAATCTAATTTACTACCCCGTAGAATCGTTCTTTTTTCAATCTACTACCTGTTTGCCCTAGGTTTAGCCATAGCACATACATCTTTGTGGGTTTGCACTTAAACCTTCTGTCCATCACGTCGTAATCACTTTAATACTGGTCGATTCGCTCGTGAATCGTCCGTTTAACCCCCGTAACGGGTTTTTATCGGTTTTTATTGATAATTCGGTCTCTAGGCCAAATTGCTATTGATCTTAAGTGTTTTGCACGAGCCATGGCCACTATCTTTATCAACGAGGGCCTCTGCATCAACTTGAGACATCCTCGTGCACGCCGGCGAATCAGGGCAGCTGCCACCTTGCCTGTCAGCCTAACCAGCCAACCCTAGTCGGTGTGACCGAGCTATGCCAGCACGCGCCGGTCTGACCGGTAGCACAAGGCCGATCCAACCGCCCGTCTCTGATCGGCCTAATTCCCCTCTTGGCCGGTCCAATCAGTACTCCCTTCGCGCCACCGGTCTAACCGCCGGTGTACAGTCGGTCTGACCGACCTACTTTGGCCGGTCCGACCGCCCGTTTCACTTTCAGCCGATTGGTTCACTCCTTCACGGCGGTGATCCGATTGCCTAGCGAATCCACCCTAAAGTCCCTCGTCACAGTCGAGGATCATCGAAACGCGACGTCGAGAGGGCTACTTCGAGCATCTACACGCTTTTGGATCGCCGAATCGACGTCAGTGACGTTTGGCGCTTTGTTGGACGATTTTAGCATCATCTTCAACAAGCACAACTCTCTTGGATGAACCAAACTTAGAGATGCTAATTGACGATATTACTGCATTGGATTTACCTGATGATGGTGCAAGGCCATCAGAGGATGCATGGATTATTCTTCTCTAGTGCTAGTTTGATTGTTGAACATTTAAAACTTGTCTTGATTTTCTACTTAATTATGTCGGATTGTCTCCCTTGCTACTTAATTATGTCGGATTATCATGTGAGTGTGTTATTATCTAAGAACACTTATCTAGTTATGTGTATTTATTTTCATGTTGAAGTATTGAACTAAGAATTGTGTTATTATGTTTCTATGGTTGTTATTTTTATATGTATTACTAATTATATATATATATGTATCGCCATATCAATGTTTCTTGGAAAATGTCATATCGAAGTATCGCAGTATCGCGTATCCGTATCCACGTATTTGAGCTACATAGCAATTAGATATCATAATATATCAACAAGAAGGTGGGTTGCATAGGGAACTTTGATTATTATTCAAACCTGGTGTACAACAGCATCACGGTAGAAACGATACATGTTCAATGTCATACTAACTCTGTCAAGTTGCAAGCAGTAAATCCTACCATAGCTGCAAAATTTGAGAAAAACATTAGAGAACATTTCTGTGAAAATTTGTTTGAAAGTAAGAGATGAAAAAGCATACACCGTCACAATGTGAACATCATCAGCAGCCAGAACAGGTTTGCTGTTTGCTTCACTTTTAGACACTGTCATCTCAAACTTTGGCAATTTGACAACCCCACTAGCGGAAAACTAACAGAAACAGGGCAAAAATTAGCAAACAACTATCAACAAAAAGTCAAAAACAAAGTTCTTTTGCTTGGATGCTAAATAAATATCAATTAGAACATATAATACTGTTTTTATTATATCCAAATGTTAAACAATAATAAATTATCTAAATTCACAGTAGATGTCAGAATCAAGGAAACTGTTAAAATTTTATTGTTATTAAATGATTCACATCCAAAAAAATTCCTGTCGAAAAAATTCAGTCAATGACTCAATGTTGACAATATGAAAACAAGTCCAATGGATAAATAATATCCTACAAATTTATTGCCATATCTACTTTTGCTTTTGTCCTATATTTTATCCAAAATATTTTCAGATATACAATACTCTGTAAATAACCAGTATAAATTGTGTAAAAAAGTTAAGTTGGACAAAAGCTGACAAAGTCAAAAAATATCTCAATCAGAGGTTTGCTTTCAATAAAAACAAGAGTTATTCATTGTGGTTTATTTCTCTGTATTTAAAATGAAATTGGGAGCTAGGATTTTCTGCCTGCAGTTATATAAAAGAATTATTTATTCATTTATATGGGCAGGTTGACTTGGATGGGTGCCATTACCTGATATCCAGTGAATAGTGTGCATTGCATTCCTGAAGCAAGAACAATCAACCTACTTTCATGTGTGTACAGATACCAGCTCACATTGAACTTTTTTGAGTCCACCAAGCGAAGAGCATTTGATTGAGGCTCATATGCAAGCAGATCTAGGCCACTGCAATAAAAACCCATTTTATGAATGAACTGAAGGACATGAATGTGATCTTCTACATAGAAGTAGAGAACTAAAGTGAGCAAAGTCAGCTCATTTTCCTAAAGTTATCAGCCTAACCAATAACCAGCTCACAGTACAAGTGCTCATATATATAGGGCAAGAATGTGCAATTGATAATGCAGCAGCAACAAATTGCATATACCTTGTTTTTACAAAAATGACATCATAAGTGGGGCAATCTGTCCAAAAAAAGCCAAGTAAAGTTTCAGAATCCACTCTCCACTTTTTATTGCAGGTCTCTCCTGTTTCTCTGTTTCGAAACTCAACCTCATGATTGGATCGTTGTATCCCTATGGCTTTCTGATCCAGGGAATATCGAACTGATAAGACAGGCCCATCATTTATGGGATCAGAGTTTGGAGGTCCAGCTGGAGTAGATGGAGTTATCTTCCAGTATAATATCTGCAATGATGAGATATATTAACTTCATATGAAAAGTAATAAGCATATAAACAGAAAAAAAATGAAAGTCTACTGATTGGATGCTCACATACCCGATCAGCCGTTGGAGCTATAAGGAACTTATTAGCATCATCATAGAATATCCCACGTATGTCTGGTATGTCACATCGTAGTGGAGGATGTTGTACATAAGCATGAGACAAAGTACCAACACTACCCAAACCTCCTTGCATCTTGCCTGGCATTAAATTAATTAATTCAAGAAGAATCTGCAAAGCTGTTTATTTGATATATAGCTTTACAGGATGGGAGCACGTTGTACAGTTTTTCCTTTTTCCAATTACGAGTAAAACACCACATCTGATTACAAAAATAAACACCCAAGTTCTTACCTGAGAGCAGCACTGGTCACACCGAAAAAAGACCAATATCAATGTCCGAAAGCCTAACTCCAGAACTTCAAGCTTTGTGCTTGACCTTTCAGGGCATACGAGAGAGCATAAATTACAAAATTGTTAAAACTAGAGTAAAACTAGTTCAATTCTGGAACATGAATTATAAATAACGACTATATAATATATATTCAGTGTGATGCAGATTTGTCAATTATATATGTGCCAATCCCATATATTTATGGGGCCTACATGTCCAAATGGTAGTGTCATGTCCACAAGAGTTGCAACAATTCAGTACATATCTTTAAAGTTTAAACATTGCCATTTTATTAGATCTTAGGTGCAATTCACGGTTATCTATTTGTTAGGTACATGGCTCCATTAGATAAATCATTATCCTTTCTGGTTAGATTAAGTTGTTAGGAGCTAGATTCTAAGGAAAGCAGCTAGCATTCGGTTGGAGTAAAGAATGACATGAATATATCACATCAAAAATCATCTTTCCCCAGTTTCTGCCTATCAATCTCCCAGTACCCTAGTCCTTCAAGCCCTGCAGCCAGTCCTTTTTCTCGATGATATTTACTGTCGCAAATTGATCAAAACAAACTTAATTCATTGGGTAGAAACAGGATCAGATAGAGGGTCAATATCTGGATGGGAGGAAGATGCAACTTTAGTGCAGGGCATAAACCTTAGTTTGGGGGGACAAAACTAGTAATAGAATGGAGAATGGGGATAAATCTCTAGAGAGGAGGTAAAAAATGAGGGTCGGGAGAAAACGATTTTATTTCATTCTTTTGATGCAAAAGTAGCAACCTACTGTGCACCCTAACCAGTGTTAGAAAAATCGGTAATTGGTAGCTGATCGGCCGACCACAAAGTAGGGATTAATCGGGGACTAACTGAATTAATAGGCCAACCAATTAATCGGTTAACCAATTAGTTCAATATTATATTAGAGTATTGATACTAGCATACTAGGTGCATTATTTTAGAAAAACATCTCTCTATCTCATGCTATCTTTTTTTCTTTTTCTGAACATCGCACCACATGCACATTTTTTAGTAGACCATGTTCCCATGTATGTAGGAGTTCGTCCACCACAGATTCCATAAACACACTCATGTTCTTCCTGGATATTCAGGCCCTAGTATTACTAAAGAAAGAAACATATTGTATTGTTGCATGCAAACACCGAGTGGAAGGTTAAGAGGGATGACAAATACAGGCCAACAAGTATAGACTAAAGCACCCATACCAAATGGATTAAATCCATCTGTTGCTATTGCAATCCAAACATTCCATGCATCGACAGCAAATTCAAGGAAATCTCTGTCAAATTGCTTCCATGCTTGACCATCAGATGGGTGTACCATCTTGTTAGGATTATATCTATGACCATACTTGTGCCACGTCATTTGTTTTGCTTGAGGTTCAGACATATACATCCGTTGGAGTCGTGGCACAAATGGAAGATAGCGAAGGATTTTTCTTGCGGTTGAGAGCTGCCTCTTCTCTCCATCGCTACCTTCGACTTCTACAAACCTACTCTCTCCACACTTAGTGCAGTACTTTTTATCAGCATTCTCCTTCCTAAACAACATGAGGTTCTTTGGACATACATCTATCTTCTCATATGGCATGCTCAAAGCACTTAGGAATTTCTTCACCTCGTATAGGTTAATAGGCAGCTTGTGACCATGTGGGAGTAAGGAACAAAACACATTTAGCAATGCATCAAATCCTGCTATGGATATACTAAATTGGGATTTAATAGCTAGTAGTCGTGTGATGACATCTAATTGTGAGACTTGAATGTGTGCATGGAGGGGCTAGGTTGCTGCAGACAACATTTCATAGAAAGCTCGAGCTTTAGGCTCCGGTTCTTCTTCCTCAACTGAGACATAAGCATCACGAATCTTCATCTTGAGTAGATTGCATAAATAAATTATCCTGATCAGGCTCTTGACTCACCATGATAAACCCATACATTATAATCTGGCCTAAACCCATATTTATAAAGGTGCTTGATCATTATATCCTTTGATTGGGATCGTGTGTTGCAGTGTTCAAAAAAGCGGCATTAGGCGCCCGCCTAAGCGGCGAAAGGCGCTAGGCACCACCCCAGCGCCGCGCAAAGGTCTTAGTCGGCGGGCTGGGCAGGCAAGGCACCTAGGCGGTTGACTGTGGCCCTAGGCACCTTGGGCGGCGGCGCCGCCTAGCCAGAATCCCATTGGAGCTGTCGAGCACAACCACCATCCACCATCCACCGTCCGCCGACCGCCGCTGGCCACTAGATCGGCCACTCCACCCGTCGCTAAGGAGCCATGTTGAAGATCATGGGCCTCATGGCTCCAGATGTGATGAGTGATTGTCAACGGAAGTCAAAGAGGAGATGAAGATGAGACGAGACCTACCGTGTCTGGGCCGCATGTGACACAGGTACACGGGCGGTGAGCGACTGCCGGGCAGAGGGACCGCGGAGTCGGACCGGCCCAATCCGAGTACATGGGCTAGGAGCGGCAAGAGATCCAGTGGTCTGTTGACAGGGATTGACTCAAGTACACGGGCGGCGAGCGATTGTCGGGCTGAGGGAGCTGCGGAATCGAGCCAGCCCAATCTGGGTACACGGTACGAAGACGGTGGACGCTTTGTTGGTTTCGGCGCAAAATCGACGCCCAGTCTAGACCGTTGATCTTGGATCCGACCGTCCTAAAGCGAAGTCGTAGCTGCTATAAATGCTCCGCATCAGGACAAGTTATCTTTATTTAGGATTTTACTATTTTGCCTTTTAGGGGCACAGTCTGTTTTAGTCGAGTCTGTAAAAATCCTAAGGACGTGTTGGTCTTTTCAGTTTATTTTTGCGTCTGTGTAATTTACACTAGGGGTAAATCTGTCTTTTCCCATTTATTGGGCTGCCTATAAATAGGCCCCAATCCCTAGGGTTAGGGTTAACTCACCAGAAATTTTAATCAGAGTTCACTTTACCTTGTGTGCCTTCTTCTACCTCTGTTTAACCACCGGGTTCATGCGCCGCCGGGATTTTTTCTTGTGCCACCGCCGCGTTTTGATTTTTCCATCGACCGAATTGTTCCTGCATTGATTGCTTCCTCAGCCAGCTACCGTTTTTTCTATTCCCTTCAAAAACCGATGCCGGCTCTTTTTCTCTGTGAAGCAACTTCATCTGGCCACTTTTCTTGAGCACGCGCGAGCACTCTGCCAGCGCGTTGGGAGGCGGAGTTTGCTGGAAGGCCAGGCGGAGGGCTCGAGGCGTAGGCGGCGTGCAGACCATCAGGCGCAAGTGAATCGGGCGAGGAGCACGAGGGAGCTGCAGCATGCGTGTGGGAGCGCTCAGCAGCGGCTGGCGTATGGGAGCGCTCAGCTCTGCCCTCGACGATAGGCGTGTAGCCTGAGTGGGAGCCAGCGGTGTTCGGGCGTGGAAATCAATGTGAACGTTTCAGACGCAGGCGCCTGGCAGCGCATCGACGGCTTCGCCAGGAGCGACGCATGCAGGCCATGTGTTCGGCGGAAGGACTATGAACAGGAGACAGCCATACAACAGTAAATGTTTTCCTCATTTTGCGTGTTTTTGCTTTGATTTTCTGGATAGATCAATTTACCGCTAGCATTTTACATTCGGACTGTGAGCACGGTTTTGTTTACTGCTTTTATTTTACCTTGATTAGATGATTTAAATATTGTGCTTTATCATGTTCATGAACTGCCTGTAATTCAGAAATCATCTATGAGCACTTTTTATATACTGCATTGAATTTGAATGCTTTAAAACTTGTGGTGTCTCTCATTTGTGGACTGTCTGTCTACTGTGGATGTTTTGGACATGCTTGATGGATTATCAGTGTCTTTGGTGAATCATTTGTAGAACCGTCCTTTGACTTATGAGTTAACTTGATCTGACTTTAAACACTTTGTCAGTGTCTTTTCAATTAGGACACCGGTCGTTTTTAGGCTAGATTATTTTCACTGTTTTTGATCTGTTTGTTTCCGCTGATTATCTGTTGAGGTGCGTTGGGTGTTGGGAGAAGGCCATTGATTCGAAAGAATTTTTTAGGCGCCCATTCATCCCCCCTCTAGTTGCTACTCTCGGTCCTACAGTCGCCCGTCGCCAGATCTACCGTCGTGCGCTATGCAAGATTGATCTGTCGCCAGGCACTGGCATAGCTAGATTTGCCACGTGGCTTTCTACTAGCAGACTCACAACCGGAAGGGAAGAGGATGGCTGCTACTGCTGGAGAGGAAGAGATGGGAGGGGAAGAGGATGGTTGTTGTTGTCGCCCGAGGGAAAGAGAGGGAAGGGGAAGAGAACACCCTGCTCAGGAACTAGGGAGGAGAAGAAAAAAAACCTGGCTTGGCTTGGAACTAGCAAAAATAAATGCCCCATGCCTTGGAACCAGAACAAAATAAATGCCTCCAAGCAGCTCTAAACAGGAATGACGCTTTGGAACCAGCAAAACATTGGGACGAATGAAAAAAAAACTATCTGAACTCTCCTACCTTGGTCCAAGAAACCCTGGGAAACAGAAAAATAAAGAAAAATGGGCTCTGCCCTAGGCACCGCCAAAGCGGCTCTAGGCACTAGGCGCCAGGCCGCCGCCCGACTAGCGCCTGGCGCCTACTAGAACACTGGTGTGTTGTTGCAACAGTTACATGGGCATAAAACTGGATCACCTCCCGTATCGCTATTGAATGTTCGATCAACAAACTCAATTGTCTTAGCTAACCATTCATCACTATATTGACCTCTCTTCCTACGGCCCGTGTACATCCAACTACGGTTATCCTTCATGCTACACACAAGGTTCAAAAACATGATTGTAGCAGAATTTAAAACTTGTACTATTTATCACACATATAATTAAATGCATATATAAGAACTGAAAATGCTAGGGGAAGAAGGGAGAGAGATTTACCTGAGTGGTAAACTAGGAGAGGGAGGTCGCGTGCGGAGGGGATGAGATTTGTGACAGTGGTTGGGATGTGAATTTAAACTGTAATGAAATATGTATATGTGAATTTATACCGTAATGAAGTACGTATATAAAGAATGAACTGATCGGTTTCACAAAAACTAGTGCTACTACATGGTCAGTTAGCTAGCGATGATGTCATACTTTGTGCAAGAAATGCTCTGAACTTTTTTCCCAGATTTCAACACCTACACTAAAGCCTAATTTCATGCATGATTTCTGGTGTGGCTGTAAATGATGGCAAATAAGAAACCTAAATGAGATCAGTGCTTGACATGAAAGAAAGCTCAGATAAGTTCTTTCCCGATAGCGAGTAAAGCAGTATCTTCCTAGGATATTTATCTGTAGGCCTTTTTGGCTGATTGACACATCCATACTACAAGATCATATCAACATTACACACAAAGCTGTCAAATTTCTCTAAGCAAGAGAGTATGAAATAGAAAGACAGAGGCTCCTCATGAGGCCAAGAACTGGAAATATCAGGAAAAGGAAAAGGAGAGATTAAAATGAGATGGAACGTAAATGCGAGTTTAACCTGCGACGAGGGCGACGGGGGTGCCACAGAGCGGCCTGCGTCAGGGGCGGCGGGGGTGCCGCTCCGCGGACATCAGCGGGGGTGGCGGGGTTGCTCCGCCGCGGCCTGCGGTGGTGGCAGGGGGGCGCCGCGGAGCTGTTGCGACGAGGCCCGAGGGCGTCGTGGGCGCCCCTCTGCGATCGGCGATAGGGGCGCCGCACCACGGCCGACGGCAGGGGCGGCGATTTGAGGCAACGTCGGCGATCTGAGACGACGGCACCGATCTGAGGCGGCGGCGCCGGCAATCTGAGGCAGCGGGGGAGGCCGTGTGAGGTGGCAGCGGCGGCGGTGTACGGCGGGAAGGGAGAGGGCGGCGGAGATGGCTGGGGCGGCGTGGTGAATGGAGTTGGCCTGGGAAGAAAGATAATTTTTCTTCAGCTGGCTGTCTGCCGTGTGGGGGAGGAAGAGGAAATATTCAGATATCAAAAAAATGTATACCCTGCGCGCTGGACTTAGGCCACTTTTAGATGACCTCTCTTCTTTTTTAAAAAAACTAAAATTTACTTATTTTTTATGTAATAAAGTTTAATATTTTTATTTAGATGTAGGAACTAAATATCATTTAATAAGGGGTTTATAAATAAGGATATAGTGTGAATCATACTTTTAGTCTCTATAATCAACTTCCAATGAACTAATGCACTAAATTTAGGGACTAAAGTTTAGTCTCCATAAGCAATGATGTTTGAGATTTTAGGATTAAATGGGACTAAATTTTAATCCCTAAAAATAAGCAACTCCAATCCAACTCCAATCCAACTAAATTTTTTTCCTTATGTTTCCCAAGTATAATATATCTATACACACGGCAATATAAAATTTATGTCACTATAAAAAGATTTTCCGTTGGCACCGTTGCAAAGTTCATTTGCGTGCAAGTTTCTCTTGTGTAAGATAGTTGACACTAGGACCGACCATCTCATGTGTAACGCCATATTTTAAGAGAGTTTTTGAAAACACTAGAGAATGTGCTACAACACCTGAATGTGCTTCAACACATGGGAAACGTTCACATCGTGGTAGTGGCAGGACTGAATCAATCGTTATGAGCACGTACGATTTCTTGACTCGGCTTCGTGATGAGTTTGAGCCTCTTCGTGCCCAGCTGCTTGCTCGTCACCCTTGTGTTTCATTGATGGATGCTCTTGCTGAGGTTCGAAATGAGGAGACACGTCTTCGGGATGCTGGCCTCTTGCGGGTTTCTTCAGTTTTGGCTGCTCATTCTTCGAGTGCTCGTCCTACTGCTTTGGTGCCACTGGCGTCTCCTTCGGTTGCTCCGGCTGCTGCTCGTGGTGTGAGTACTGGTCTTCATTGTGATCACTGTGGTCGTGATGGACACGTGGAGGCCTTTTGCTACAGGAAGAAGAAAGCTCAGAAGGCTCAAGCTCGCCGTTCTTCACAGGGTACTGGTGGTTCTAGTTCTGGAGGATCTGAGAGAAGTTCTGCTGGTTCAGAGACACAGGAGATGCTCATGCTACTTCGGCGCCTTGCAGCCTCTACATCGTCAGGAGCTGTTGGTTCTGTGACTCAGTCCCCTGCACTTACGGGTTCTGCTACTGCTTCTCAGTCTTCCACTCTAGGACCTTCATCTGCTTCTTCTCCAGGTACTTATCCTTGGTATCTTGATTCGGGAGCTACTTTTCATATGACTCCTCATTCTACCCACCTCTCCTCTTTACACCCTTCTTACCGTCATTGCATTGTTCATACTGCTAATGGATCCCCTCTCTCTGTTAATGGGCATGGTTCTCTTTCTTCTGACACATTTTTTGTACCTGATGTTTCAATTGTTCCTGATCTGACCATGCAGCTTATGTCTGCTGGGCAGATCACTGACAATGATTGTCGTATTATTCTTGATTCTGATGCTTGCTATATTCAGGATCGTCGCACTGGTCACCTGATTGGTATTGGCCCCCGTCGGCGTGATTCACATCGTCTTTGGGAGCTTGACTGGCTTCGTCTTCCTTCCGCTGCGCCTGCCAGTCTCGTCAGTGTCGCCTCTGCTGCTTCATCCACGTCTTCGTTTACTCAGTGGCATCATCGTCTCGGACACCTTTGTAGTTTTCGGTTGTCTACATTACTTCGTCGAGGTCTTTTGGGGTCGGTTTCAGGTCGAGAGTCCTTAGATCATTGTCAGGGTTGTCGGTTGGGAAAGCAGGTCCAGCTTCCCTATTCTTCTAGTGAGTCTGTGTCTCAGCGACCTTTTGATCTTGTTCATTCTGATGTTTGGGGTCCTGCACCTTTTGTTTCAAAGGGTGGTCATAAATTTTATATCATTTTTATTGATGACTTTTCTCGATACACATGGATTTACTTTATGAAACATCGTAGTGAGGTTTTATCCATCTATAAGAATTTTTCTGCTATGATTCGTACTCAGTTTGACACATCTATACGTGTTTTTCGTGCGGATTCTGCTGGGGAGTATTTATCGGATGCTATTCACCAGGTGCTTGCTGAGCAGGGTACACTAGCTCAGTTTTCTTGTCCTGGTGCTCATGCTCAGAACGGGGTTGCTGAGCGCAAGCATCGTCATCTACTTGAGACTACTCGTGCTCTTATGATTGCCTCCTCTGTTCCACCTCACTTTTGGGCTGAGGCGGTTTCTACTGCCACTTTTTTGATTAACATCCAGCCTTCTTCGGCTCTTCAAGGTGGTATTCCTTTTGAGCGTCTTTGTGGTAAGACCCCCGATTACTCCAGCCTTCGTCTTTTTGGCTGTGTGTGTTATGTGCTTCTTGCACCTCGTGAGCGTACTAAGTTGACTGCTCAGTCTGCCGAGTGTGTCTTCTTAGGCTATAGCATAGAGCACAAGGGTTATCGTTGTTGGGATCCGATCGCTCGTCGGATGCGGACATCGCGGGATGTTGTCTTTGATGAGTCCCGTCCTTTCTATCCACGTCCCACGACTGATGTTTCTCCTGCCTCCTTGGTTGACCCTTTGTCTTTTCTTCTTTTTCCTGATGCTCCTCCTGCGTCTTTGCCCATTACTCGTTCGACTTTGTCATCCTCTGTGCCTTCTTCTGAGTCTCCTCCCGTGGTTCCCGACTACACGGTACAGCCTCTTGTGACACAATTCTACAGTCGTCGTAGGGCACATTTGTCAGACGCTCCAGCTCCCTTAGATGAGCGCTCCTCTGATGTGTCATCCTCTTCTTTCATTGAGGATGAGTCATCTTCTACTCCTGTTGAGTCCTCTCCGACGGATTCCTCTCCGGAGCAACTTATCAGACGTAGTCATCGCCTTCGTAGGCCGCCTGATTGTTACTCTCCTTCGGCATTCATTGCTACTGCTCTTTCTGAGCCAGCTTCTTATCATGATGCTATTCTTCATCCGGAATGGCAGCATGCGATGGCCGAGGAGATCGCTGCTCTTGAGCGGACTGGCACGTGGGATCTTGTACCATGTCCCCCACGTGTTCGTCCTATCACTTGTAAGTGGGTCTATAAGGTTAAGACTCGCTCTGATGGTTCTCTTGAACGCTATAAGGCTCGTCTTGTTGCTCGTGGTTTTCAGCAGGAGCAAGGTCGTGATTATGATGAGACTTTTGCTCCTGTTGCTCATATGACCACCATCCGCACTCTTCTTGCTGTGGCTTCTGTTCGGGAGTGGTCCATCTCCCAACTTGATGTGAAGAATGCTTTTCTTAATGGTGAGTTGCGCGAGGATGTTTACATGCGCCCACCACCTGGGTATTCTGTCCCTGAGGGTATGGTTTGCCACCTTCGTCGCTCCCTTTATGGTCTTAAGCAAGCTCCTCGAGCTTGGTTTCAGCGATTTGCTTCTGTGGTCATAGCTGCTGGTTTTTCAGCCAGCACTCATGATCCAGCCCTTTTTGTTCATGTGTCACCTCGTGGTAGAACCCTCCTCCTTCTTTATGTAGATGACATGATCATCACCGGTGATGATCCTGAGTACATTGCCTTTGTTAAGGCTCGTCTTAGTGATCAGTTTCTTATGTCTGATCTTGGTCCTCTAAGGTATTTCCTTGGGATTGAAATCACCTCCACTTCAGAGGGTTTCTTTTTGTCTCAAGAGAAGTATATTCACGATCTTCTCGATCGAGCCTCTCTTACTGATCATCGAACTGCTGAGACTCCCATGGAACTTAATGTTCACCTTACACACACTGATGGTGAGCCTCTTGAGGATCCTACTCGTTATCGTCACATTGTAGGGAGTCTCGTTTACCTTGGTGTTACTAGACCTGACATTTCATACTCCGTTCATATTCTGAGTCAGTTTGTTTCTACTCCCACTCAACTCCACTATAGTCATCTTCTTCGTGTCCTGCGTTATCTTCGTGGGACTATCTCTCGTCGGTTGTTCTTTCCACGCTCTAGCTCGTTACAGCTCCAAGCCTATTGTGATGCTACTTGGGCTAGTGATCCTTCTGATCGTCGTTCTCTTTCTGCCTATTGTGTTTTTCTTGGTGGTTCCCTCATTGCTTGGAAGACTAAGAAGCAGATAGCAGTTTCTCGTTCGAGTGCAGAGGCTGAGTTGCGGGCTATGGCTCTTGTGACAACTGAGGTTACTTGGCTACGATGGTTGCTTGAGGATTTTGGTGTTTCTGTTTCTACGCCGACTCCTCTTTTGTCTGACAGTACAGGGGCTATCAGTATTGCTCGTGATCCGGTAAAGCATGAGCTTACTAAGCATATTGGTGTTGATGCTCACTTTACACGGTCACAGGTTCAGGATGGTGTTGTCGCGCTTCAGTATGTGCCCTCTGAGCTACAGTTGGCAGATTTCTTCACGAAGGCTCAGACGCGCGCCCATCATCAGTTTTATCTCTCCAAACTCAGTGTTGTTGATCCACCATGAGTTTGAGGGGGGGTGTTAGATGGATATTAGTCCCTCTATTATTGTATTCCTTCAGGGGTCTCTTTGCTTATTTCCCTCTCTTGTACATCTATATATTTGGACCTTGTGTCCTCATAATAATACAAGTGCTATTCCTAACAATATAGTTGTCTTATTTGAGCTTCTTAATTTGATTCGGGTTTCGGGTGATGCGAGGATGAGTCTAGGAGTGCTGATGCGGTGCAAGAACAGGGTTGTCTGCATGTACGCGAGCTCGCAGGATCTCTATGTGATTGTGAGATCAATCGCAGGTCCAAAGAGGCACATATTGGCATAGACATCTTATATCCTAGACCTTTAGGTGTGACAATACATACAACATATTTACCGTTATCTCATATGGAACTTTCATTTGTTGATTTGTTACTTAGTTTGCTCTGCTACTTTATTTGCTGGTGAGACATCAAGGATTGCTTATTTCACAGTGTTTTCGTGTGTGTGATGTTGTTCAAATCTCGCATGATGGGTTGTTGTTTCATGGTGTTTGTGTTTGCGTGAATGTTGTTCATTCCTCATTAGTCTTTCAAGTATGCTCCAATGACAAGTGACGGTTAACAAGGGAGTTCTCTCTGCTTGCCATAGCCTCACATTTGCCTACGTTATGTACCATCTCGTCGGACATCTTCTCTCTAAGCGGTAAAGCCTAAAATGAGAGACCAAGCTCTTGTTAAATAAATGGGCTTGGCCCAAGTTTATTTGAAGAATAATTCTCAGAAAAATCTCAAAGGCCCACCATGTAGAGGGAGCATGTGAACCTTTAGTCCCACCTTGCTAGTTCTAGGAGAGGAAGACCAACTTATAAGGGATGGTGCTCTCCTTGCAACTAGACCCATGTGGGTGAGAGGAGACTAGAGAAACACACGCGCGCGCTCGCTCGCCTCGCCTCGCCGGGCCGGGCCGGGCTCGGGCACGGGCACGGGCACGGGCACGGGCACGGGCACGGGCCGGGGCCGGGGGGCGCGGGCGCACAACATGCGCGTGAATGGTCCGCCGAAATCGGCTCCGATTGCTTGCGCAGACGCGGCTCCCTTTTGCCATTCCGTTTTGCTGTTGATGGAATTTGGAACGGTTCATCTTCACAGCAGTTTCCAGTGGAGAGTGAAGAGACGTCCTGATCACACGTCTATATCTTCTCCACCAGGCGACGGATCAAAAGTGCGAAAAACAGGAGAACACTAGCCAATCTCTCTGTGTTGTGTTGTCATTTGTAGTCTACTCCGTTCCGCTCATCGGCGTGCACCGTTGATCGGAAGAGCAGGTCTCCGGAACCCATCGCCTTCGAGAGAGATCCTGCACCGGGAGAGGGCGAATAAGGTTTTTGGGAAGCGCTCCGCGCGACTGCTCGTTTTCGTCAACCACGGCTCGTCTTCCTCTTCGCTCGAGTGCTGCTCGTCGTCGCCGTCGTCCAGTGCCGCGCGTCGTCATCGTGGTACCCGTCCGATCTGTGACTACTTCAATTGTGAACATCCGGTACGTTTCTGTTACACCTGTTACTCTCCTGTACCACCTGATACTCACGTGTATCAATCTGATACACACTTGTTTCATCTGTTATACACATCCTGTTACTCCTGTTACTCACCTGTATCACCTGATACTCACGTGTATCAACCCGATACCCACCTGTATCATCTGTTATACACAACCTGTTACACCTGTTACTCTCCTGTACCACCTGATACTCACGTGTATCAACCTGATACACACTTGTATCATCTGTTACACAGATTGGTTTCACCATATTCAGTACATTATTTTTGTTCATGTATTTAGTGTACTGGTCTACCCTGATTATGTATATTCATCTGTTTCACGTCATGATTTATTTGTGGAATAAGTTAAACCTAATAGTGCTATTTTTTCCAACAATCCAAAAACCTTATTATAGGCACTGTGGTTTTGATATGGCTGGATTTGCCGATGCACTGAAGCCGGAAAAATTTTCCGGTGTGCACTTCAAGAGATGGCAGATCAAAGTCACTTTGTGGCTAACAGCTATGAATGTCTACTGGGTTAGTAGTGGTAAACCTGAAGGAGATCTTTCTGCTGAAAAAGAGAAAGATTTCAAGGACGCCACTACAATCTTTGTAGGATGCATTCTTTGTGTTCTTGCTGATCGTCTGTGCGAGGTGTATATGCACATGACAGATGCGAAGGAGTTATGGGATGCACTGAATGCCAAATTCGGTGCTACTGATGCTAGCAATGACTTGTATGTCATGGAGCAATTTCATGATTATAGGATGGTTAATAACCGTTCTGTGGTGGATCAGGCTCATGATATACAGGTCATTGCTAAAGAACTTGAACTCCTAAAGTGTGCCTTACCCGACACGTTTGTGGCTGCTTGCATTATTGCGAAATTACCTTCTTCATGGAGGAGTTTCGGTACTGCACTCAAACACAAGAGACAGGAATTCTCTGTTGAGAGTTTGATAAGGTCTCTTGATGTTGAGGAGAAAGCCAGGGAAAAGGACGCTGCGGCAAAAGGTGAGGGGCAATCGAGCGCCAACGTGGTGCATCAACCCTCAGGCAAGAACAGAGGGAAATTTAAAGTTAAACAACTACCAACTACAAGAAGAAGAAGAGTAACACAGATGCGAAGCCTTGCTTTGTATGTGGAGAAATTGGCCATTGGGCCAAGAAGTGTCCACATCGCAAAGGAATGAAAGCTCCTGCAGGACAGACTTCAAAGTCTGTCAATGTGACCATTGGCAATACTGAAGATGGGAATGGGTATGGTAATTTCCCTACCGTTCTTTCAGTTGATCAATCCACCAATTGGTGGGTTGATACAGGGGCTAATGTACATGTCTGTGCTGATATCTCTTTGTTCTCTTCTTACCAGGTCACTCGGGATTCTTCCGTCCTAATGGGGAATGGGTCTCATGCTTCTGTTCATGGTGTTGGCACGGTAGATCTGAAGTTTACTTCGGGAAAGATCGTGCAGCTGAAGAACGTGCAGCATGTCCCTTCTATCAACAAGAATCTAGTCAGTGGCTCCCGTCTGTGTAGGGATGGGTTTAAATTGGTGTTTGAATCTAATAAAGTAGTCGTGTCGAAACATGGACTATTTATTGGTAAAGGCTACGAATGTGGTGGCTTGTTTCGCTTTTCCCTTTCTGATTTCTGCAATAAATCTGTGAACCATATATGTGGCAATGTTGGTGATGATGTCAATGTTTGGCACTCACGCTTATGTCATATAAATTTTGGTTTGATGTCTCGGCTTTCTAGTATGAACTTAATTCCAAACATTTCCATTGTTAAAGGTTCTAAGTGCCATAGTTGTGTGCAGTCAAAGCAACCTCGTAAGCCTCACAGGGCAGCCGAGGAGAGAAACTTGGCACCACTAGAACTCGTACATTCAGATCTTTGTGAAATGAATGGCGTGTTAACAAAGGGTGGAAAACGATACTTCATGACGCTAATTGATGATGCGACTAGATTTTGTTATGTTTATCTATTAAAAACGAAAGATGAGGCTCTTGACTATTTTAAAATTTATAAGGCAGAAGTTGAAAATCAACTAGAGAGAAAGATCAAAAGACTTAGGTCAGATCGTGGTGGAGAGTATTTTTCAAATGAGTTTGACTTATTCTGTGAGGAACATGGAATTATACATGAGAGAACACCTCCCTATTCACCCGAATCAAATGGGATTGCCGAAAGGAAGAACCGTACCTTGACTGACTTGGTTAACGCCATGTTAGACACTGCGGGATTATCTGAGGCATGGTGGGGGGAGGCGTTATTGACCTCTTGTCATGTATTAAATAGAGTTCCTAACAAGAATAAGGACAAAACCCCATACGAGATGTGGGTTGGAAGAAAACCATCACTTTCTTACTTGCGCACATGGGGCTGCTTGACGAAAGTCAATGTACCAATAACTAAGAAGCGCAAGCTTGGACCTAAAACTGTGGATTGTGTCTTTCTAGGATATGCTCATCGCGGTATTGCCTATAGATTTTTAGTAGTAAAATCTGAGGTACCAGACATGCATGTTGGTACAATTATGGAGTCTCGAGATGCAACATTTTTTGATAGCATATTTCCAATGAAAGATACTCATAGCACTTCTAGTCAAACTCCTGAGATAATTCCCAATTCAATCACACCACCTGAGTTTTCTGAACAAACACATGAAATTGTCCCTGAGGAGGATGACAGTAAAGCTCCTAGGAGGAGCAAGAGACGAAGGATAAATAAATCCTTTGGTGATGATTTCACTGTGTACCTTGTGGATGACACTCCCACGTCTTTGTCAGAAGCATATGCATCTCCTGATGCAGACTACTGGAAAGAGGCTGTCCGTAGCGAGATGGATTCCATTATTGCTAACAGGACTTGGGAGGTGACAAAACGACCTTATGGATGCAAACCTGTAGGGTGCAAGTGGGTGTTCAAAAAGAAGCTTAGGCCTGATGGTCTATTGAAAAGTATAAGGCTCGACTTGTAGCCAAGGGCTATACTCAGAAAGAAGGCGAAGATTTCTTTGACACTTACTCACCTGTTGCTCGATTGACCACTATTCGAGTACTACTTTCTTTGGCTGCCTCACATGGTCTTCTCGTTCATCAGATGGACGTTAAGACAGCTTTTCTTAATGGAGAGCTGGATGAGGAAATTTACATGGATCAGCCTGATGGATTTGTAGTAAAAGGTCAAGAAGGCATGGTATGTAAGCTATTAAAATCTTTGTATGGTCTGAAACAAGCTCCTAAGCAATGGCATGAGAAGTTTGATAAAACTTTAACATCTGCGGGCTTTGCAGTCAATGAGGTAGATAAATGTGTATACTATCGCTATGGTGGGGGTGAGGGAGTTATTCTGTGCCTATATGTTGACGACATACTGATCTTTGGGACAAATATTAATGTGATAAATGAGATCAAACTTTCTTGTCTCAAAATTTTGATATGAAAGATCTGGTAGTAGCTGATGTAATTCTGAACATCAAGCTAATAAGGGATGAGAATGGGATTACACTTTTGCAGTCTCATTATGTGGAAAAGGTCTTAAGCCGCTTTGGCTATATGGACAGTAAGCCTTCTCCAACACCTTATGATTCTAGTTTGTTACTTCGAAAGAATAAGAGAGTTGCTAGGAATCAATTGGAATACTCTCAGATTATTGGATCACTCATGTACCTAGCTAGCGCTACTAGGCCTGACATCTCTTTCGCTGTTTGCAAATTGAGCCGGTTTACTTCTAATCCGGGAGATGATCATTGGCGTGCGCTTGAGAGAGTCATGCGCTATCTAAGAGGTACTATGAGTTTTGGACTTCACTATACTGGGTACCCTTCGGTACTAGAGGGTTATAGTGATTCAAACTGGATCTCTGATATTGATGAGATCAAAGCCACGAGTGGATATGTGTTCACACTTGGAGGTGCAGCTGTTTCATGGAGGTCTTGCAAACAGACCATATTGACGAGGTCAACCATGGAAGCAGAGCTCACGGCACTAGACACAGCTACTGTTGAAGCAGAATGGCTGCGTGATCTATTGATGGATTTACCAGTGGTTGAAAAACCAGTGCCAGCTATCCTTATGAACTGTGACAATCAAACGGTCATTGTCAAGGTAAATAGTTCTAAGGATAACATGAAATCGTCTAGACATGTAAAGAGACGATTGAAATCTGTCAGGAAGTTGAGAAACTCCGGAGTTATAACATTGGATTATATCCAAACATCTAAAAACCTGGCAGATCCCTTTACAAAGGGATTATCACGGAATGTGATAGACAATGCATCGAAGGAGATGGGTATGAGACCCATGTGAGTTATACTATGGTAGTAACCCAACCTATGTGATCGGCGATCCCGTGAATTAGGACCTGGGAAGAACAAGCCATCAGTTAACTGAAGAGAGTAATTTTAACCCACTCTAAGTGAAGATGCAATACTCTCAAAAACTGCTAGGCAGGTTGACGATTGTCTTAATATGTTCTGTTGGCTATATTAGTGAAGATGCTATCCTGCAGAGCATTCTTGAAAGAACACACCTATATGAGCTCGATTGTTGGTCGCAGTCTATGGAGACTTGGGCAGTCTCCTAGTAAGCTCATGAAGAGACCAAGGAGTATGACTTATACACTCCACCCGAGGGGTAGGCTACTGGCAGCCTAGTATCAGTTAAGACTTTAAGTAAAACTTACTTGCACAAAACTTGCAATTCAAGGCATAGTCCATTGTTCAAGTTGTGAGTGAGTGTAGCTTGAAGCTCTAGATGGATGTTCAACCTTAACCGGTCTCCATCAAAACACTGGTATATAAACAACACAAAGAATCAGACAAATCTCTGTGGAACTTTGAGCTATGGTGGGGGATTGTTAAATAAATGGGCTTGGCCCAAGTTTATTGAAGAATAATTCTCAGAAAAATCTCAAAGGCCCACCATGTAGAGGGAGCATGTGAACCTTTAGTCCCACCTTGCTAGTTCTAGGAGAGGAAGACCAACTTATAAGGGATGGTGCTCTCCTTGCAACTAGACCCATGTGGGTGAGAGGAGACTAGAGAAACACACGCGCGCGCTCGCTCGCCTCGCCTCGCCGGGCCGGGCCGGGCCGGGCTCGGGCACGGGCACGGGCCGGGGCCGGGGGGCGCACGACATGCGCGTGAATGGTCCGCCGAAATCGGCTCCGATTGCTTGCGCAGACGCGGCTCCCTTTTGCCATTCCGTTTTGCTGTTGATGGAATTTGGAACGGTTCATCTTCACAGCAGTTTCCAGTGGAGAGTGAAGAGACGTCCTGATCACACGTCTATATCTTCTCCACCAGGTGACGGATCAAAAGTGCGAAAAACAGGAGAACACTAGCCAATCTCTCTGTGTTGTGTTGTCATTTGTAGTCTACTCCGTTCCGCTCATCGGCGTGCACCGTTGATCGGAAGAGCAGGTCTCCGGAACCCATCGCCTTCGAGAGAGATCCTGCACCGGGAGAGGGCGAATAAGGTTTTTGGGAAGCGCTCCGCGCGACTGCTCGTTTTCGTCAACCACGGCTCGTCTTCCTCTTCGCTCGAGTGCTGCTCGTCGTCGCCGTCGTCCAGTGCCGCGCGTCGTCATCGTGGTACCCGTCGATCTGTGACTACTTCAATTGTGAACATCCGGTACGTTTCTGTTACACCTGTTACTCTCCTGTACCACCTGATACTCACGTGTATCAATCTGATACACACTTGTTTCATCTGTTATACACATCCTGTTACTCCTGTTACTCACCTGTATCACCTGATACTCACGTGTATCAACCCGATACCCACATGTATCATCTGTTATACACAACCTGTTACACCTGTTACTCTCCTGTACCACCTGATACTCACGTGTATCAACCTGATACACACTTGTATCATCTGTTACACAGATTGGTTTCACCATATTCAGTACATTATTTTTGTTCATGTATTTAGTGTACTGGTCTACCCTGATTATGTATATTCATCTGTTTCACGTCATGATTTATTTGTGGAATAAGTTAAACCTAATAGTGCTATTTTTTCCAACAGCTCTGATACCACTTGTAGGATCAATGTACCGACTAGATAGGGGTGAATATGTGGTTTTTAAAATTAATTTAACTTTAATTAGCACTAGACAAATTTTAATAGATTTTCTTTTCAAGGCGAAAGACTCTAGAGATAAATGAAGTCTAAACTAAGTCTAAAGGTTTGCAACATAGGGTGACAAGATCAAATTACTCTAAGAAAGTAAATTTCTCAAATTAAAGTGGACAAGAGACAACCGAATTTTATCCCGAGATTTGGAAATTTGCCAATTTCCTACGTCCTCGTTGAGGCGAGCTTCACTTTACCGCTCTCTTTACCAAGCCACCGGATTCCTCAAGGAGGAATAAGCTTGATGACAAGCCGGCACCGGAAGTGTAACTCTCGGGCCTCTATCACTAGTGGTAGTGAGGAGCCATGCTGAAGAGCATAGGCCTCATAGCTCCAGATATGATGAGTGATTGTCAACGGAAGTCAAAGAGGACTGAAGAAAAGAGAAGACCTGTTGCGTCTAGGCCGCATGTGACTCACGTACACGGGCAGCGAGCGACTGTCGGGCAGAGGGGCCGCGCAGTCGGGCTGGCCCAATCCGGGTACATGGGCTAGGAGCAGCAGAGGATCCACTAGGCTGTTGACCAGGATTGACTCAGGTACACAGGCGGCGAGCGATTGCCGGGCTGAGAGAGCTACGGAATCGGGCTAGCCCAATCCGGGTACCTGGTGCAAAGTCGGTGGACGCTTTGTTAGTTTCGGCGCAAAACTGACAACCGCTGATCTCGGATCTGACCGTTCTGAGGCGAAGCCGTAGCCGCTACGAAAGCTCCGCTTCAGGATAAGTCATCTGTAATTAAGAGTTTACTATTTTGCCTTTAGGCCCACAGTCTGTCAGTCGAGTATGTAAAATATCCTAAGGGCATTTTGGTCTTTCTATTTTATTTCAACGTATGTAAAAACCCTACGGGTCTTTTGGTATTTTCCTAGGCTATTGGGCTACCTATAAATAGGGCATCAATCCTAGGGTTAGGGTTAACTCACTTAATGACAAATTTGTGTTCACTTCCCCATGACTTGCTCCTGTTCGTCTCCTGTTCCAGTGAGCGCCACCATGCCTCTCGGCCACCACTGTTCATTGCGCACACATCAAGAAATCACTTCGTCAATTTTATTCTTCCATTATTAATTTCTGACGTCTTGTTGCGATTTTTGTTACTGTTGCGTTGTTTTGTGTGCCTTGCTCTTCTGTGTGGGTTAGCTATGGTTTTTTGCTACAGTTCTTTCCCTGTAGCTGTTTTAGTATTCTTCGGCAGAGCATAGTTTATCCTTGAAATATTTTATTTCTGAACGTCTCTTTTGCTGGCGTGGTCCTAGAGTGTTCCTTCTTTCTGGTCATTATTGTTGTTCTAAATCCCTGCAGTCATCTATGATTTCTAGCTAGCACGACTTGTTTCTCCAGCAGCTAGAGGCAGGAGCTGTCTAGCGTAATCCTTTGGCTAGTATCTAGGTTGCAGTTTTTCTGTAGCCTCTCACGCATTTTTCAAGAAGCCTAGTGCTTGCTGGTACCGCTTGTTGCATGTGGAGCAGCCTTCTACTAGCAGTTCGGCTTGTGTGCAGCTGCAAGTTTTAATTACCTACGCCTGCAATCGAAGCAGTGGCTAGGCCAGTAGCTAGCAGCACTAGCCTACGGCATGTAGTAGCAAGCTCCTGTTTTTGCGTATTGCTTCAGCCACTCCTTCGCACGGGAAAACGTGTTCAGAATACTTGTCGTAGCTTCTGGTGAACACAATGAAGTCCAACGCGAAGGTCCGTTGAGTCATGCGGAGGTCTGGCTTCGAGCGTCCTTGTGAAGGTGCTTCGATAGATCCGAAGTGTATATTTTGTTCGGAGGTCTTCACTTCGAAGACTACACTCGAACTAGGGCTGGATAACGAGCCAGCTCGGCTCGTTAAGCTCGGCTCGTTATAGCTCGTTATGTTAACGAGCTAGCTCGGCTCGCTCGTTAACATAAACGAGCAGAAACCCAGCTCGGCTCGGCTCGGTCCAGCTCGCGAGCTAGCTCGTTTAGCTCGCGAGCCAATTATTTAAAATATGATTAAATAATAAATATTAAATAATCACATATCAAACATCAAATATGAAATAAATAGAAAAACATAAGGTTTCAAAAAATAATCATCCATAGTTCCATCATTATTTCTATGATTCCATCAAATTAATCACACATGTTATTTGTTTCATACTTTTATATGAGAAATTCTATATATTTTTATATGATAATTCTATATGACATAATAATAAATTTATAATAACAAGTTAGCAAGTAATAACTTGATATTAACAAATAATTATAAAATAATGAGTCTCATATTGTAGATAGTGTTTTATTATTGTTTTAATGGGTTGACTTGACTACTTGTGCTGAGCTCATTAAGCTCGCGAGCTAGCTCGAACTCGCTCGTTATACTAACGAGCTAAAACACCAGCTCAGCTCGTTAGGAAAATAGAACGAGCCGAGCCGAGTCGAGCCGAGCTAGTCACGAACCGAGCGAGTTAACGAGCTACGAGTTTTTGTCCAGCCCTACTCCGAACGGACAGGCTTCGATTTTCCTGTTGGCTTTGAAGTTGTCTTTTCTGTGTCAAGCTCCGAAGCTCCGAAGCATGTTGAAGTCGGAGCTATCTTCGGTGGGCTCCGAAGTGTGATGAAGCCAAAGCAGACTTCGGTCAGGCTTCAATCAGCTTTTGGTCAGACATTGACGTTCACTCTTGCAGTCTTTGCACGAGGACTTCGAACATGCTTCGACAAGTATCTAACTGGAGACAACTGTGAATAGTAAGATCTTCTCTCATTTCATGTGCATTTAGATTATTTTCCTGTGATGGTGTATCTATATGAAGCTTGAATACACATGTCTTAAATGATCTGTTAATCTGCCTTTAAGCACTGTGTTGGTGTCCTTTTCGATCAGGACACCGGTCGTTTTTAGGCTAGATTATTTTTGGCTTTGTTGATCTGTTTTCCTTTTCACTGTGAGTGTGTTGAGGTGCGTTGGTGTTGGGAGCAGGCCATTGATTCGAAGAATTTTTTAGGCGCCCATTCACCCCCCTCTGGTCGCTACTTTCGGTCCTACAAGTGGTATTAGAGCTTGGTTAGGGTTTTTCCATACCTTAACCGGTTCTAAACCCAAGGTAGTGATCATGACGTCTCCTGGAAAGGTCCCTGTCCTTGGAAGCTTATGGCTATAATTATTGGAAGACTCGCATGTGAGCCTATCTCATGAGCCAAAGCTCGGACATTTGGGACATTTGTGTTCACGCTACTTTCACCATATTGCCTGTTGCTGGGCGTAATTTTCTGATATTATCGCCCAGCATCTGAACAACAACAAAGCGGTGAACATTTTGTTTTCTAGTTTAGGTCCCACTGAATTTGAGTGTGTGAGCCATCTCAGCACTGCTAGAGAGATCTGGGCTACCCTCGAGGCACACCATGAGGGGATAGCCCAGGTCAAGGCTCAGCTCTATAAGACCTACCGGCATGAATATGAAAATTTCACACAGAAGCTGGGTGAATCTGTTGAAGCCTTGTTTGGTCGTTTTCCAATCGATCATCAACAAGCTTCGGGCCAACAAGGCCGAGGGAGTTTAGCTGGTCTCAATCATGAGCAGGCGCTCAAGTTCTCCATACCTTGGACCCTAAGATCTGGGAGATCAAGGTATCCTCATCATCGAGAGCACCTCTTATGATACCTTGACAATTTTCGAGATGTTCAGCAAGCTCAAGGCCACAGAGGTTGATATCCAGTTGAGATCAAATCTCACTGGCTCTGGATCAAAAACCCTGGCCCTTGCTACACCCTCTGTTGACTCCTCTTCTATGAGTTGTGATGGGTTTCCTTGATGTCTATCACTGAGGACCAGCTTGAGTCGCTAGGAGATGAGATTAGTGTATGTTTAACACCGGGTGCGTCGTGTCTATGATAAGCGAATGTTCAAAAGACACGACACAAAATCTGTATGCTTTGAGTGTGGTGATCCAAGTCATTTCATTGTCGACTGCCCCAAGCGCAATGGTCACAAGAAGGGTACCGATGGTGGCTCCTACGACTCCGGCAAGCACGACAGCTCGTCCTTCACAAAGGGCAAGCCCAAGACAAATTCTTCAGAAAGGCCCTAAAGGACTACCGGCGTGAGAACAAGAAGCGAGACAAGCCTTCTCGCCGAGATGGAGAAAAGCTACTCCACGCAGTCTTCGTCTTCTTCCTCTTCATCAAGCTCAAGAGATGAGGAGATCGTGATCAGAAAGGGAAAGACAAGGACGATCCCGGGCCTCTACTTCATGGCTTTCGGGGACAGGCCGAAGATTCGCTCACATCATCGTCGAAGATCCCGCAAGAGCTTCGCTCAATGGCTCTTGGGGATAA
>JAAALK010000080.1:1507680-1565247 GCA_019279435.1 Zizania palustris | reverse complement strand
CGTGCGAAGGGCTTCAAGGTCCAAAACTGCAAAGGCTGACAGCGTCTGCTCTGCAAAAGTTGGTACTGTCCCCTCTGCGAAGATGACAAAAGAAGCCTCCAAATAAAGTAGACTACCAGTTGTACCCCCTGTTCTGATGAGACAAAACCGTGTAAACCCTAGGGATAAAGTAGTCTATTCACAGGGCTGAATAGTGCCTATAAATAGTGGAGGCTGGCTAGGTCACATCAACACTTTGAGCAGTTATTTTTGAGCTACTGTGCTAGCCGCCACATACCCTGTATTCATCCTGTGAGTTCAATTTTTGTGTTCCCTATTCAAGCATCGAAGCTTTGATTCTGTATTCATTTACTGCTTGAGCTTGTATGCGTACTTCTCTGCATGCTTCGATCTCTTTTGTCTCACTTCTTTCGAGTTGAGTTTGTGCACCGAATCCTTCCTGGAGAAGTGTGTGAGAAGCCTGTTTGAGCGAAGTGTGTTCGAGCGAAGTGTGTGTTTTTCAGTGTATGTTCGCTCTGTGTAAAATGGAGGCTAGACCTCTCTGATTACTAGCGAAGCACTGGTCTTGGCTTAGATCGAAGCCCGTTTTTCTTCCCTTTTCGAAGTCCTCGGCGAAGTCTATTTAGTGTGCATTTAGACCTTCGAAGTACGAAGCCCAGCACTAGTTGTTGTCACTGAGTATTTGGTCGAAGCCCGCAGAGGGAAGTCTGCACTTGCGAAGTCTATAGTGCGAAGCCTACTCGAAGGCACCCTGTGTGCGGAGCCTGCACTGACTTAGCAAAGCTGATCGAAGTCCGCAGAGGGAAGTCCGCTCTTGCGAAGGGTGAAGTGCGAAGCCTGCTCGAAGGCACCCTGTGTGTGGAGCCTGCACTGACTTAGCAGAGCTGAGTTTTCGGGGTTGTGTGTGGAGAGAAGTCTTTTTGGCTTCGAACTATTGCTCCTTTGAAGCCTGTTTTTGGAGCTGTAAAATACCTCCGAACCAGAACTTCGAATGCTGTGTTCGAAGCCTGTTCCGCATAAGACAAAAGTCAAACAGAAGGCTATTTTTAGTCTAAAATTTTAAAATCTCCCATTCACCCCCCTCTGGTCGCCGTTTCTGGTCCAACAGGTAGTATGAAAGTGTATTGCAACAGTAGTACAGACCGGTCCTTAATCGCCATTGGTGCTACATCCCAAAACACTAGCATGCATACATGACCAACCCTTTTCAGAATTTTAATTGGTGAAGTTTTAATCCATACCCTAACGGTAGAAACCCTACCGTAGGGTACAATTTAATTAACATGGATGATACAACATTTATCATAAAAGGGGTGAATAATTAACTCATTTAAAAAGACTAGTTGAACTAAGTATGGATAAGCAGTTATTCCTATGTCGATCAACTCCACCCTTATGAAGGTACGAGGTGAACCAGTATTTTGCTTAGGTTGATAAGAGGTATGGTAATAATTGAAAGGGGTCATAATTAAGACAGTGGGCATAACTAAACAGTCATCTTAGCATATTATAGTTCTAATAATCATGCATTAAGCTAAAAAATAATTTATAAAAAATAGGATTCGACATGTTCAACAGTTCATGTAGCTTGCCTTGATCCACGAAATCTTGGTCTTTGACTAAGTTTGGTTCCGGAGGTACGAAATCGACGGTGTCTATGTATTCACATACATAAATAATGCAAAACAGTACATCAATACACATGAATAGTACAAAAACAATGCATAAATAGATTCTCTGTGATTTTATGAAAACGTGGCAATTTGAATCACTCCAAACAGAGCTAGGATGAATTAATTATGAATTTTAGAAGTTTTAACTCAGTTTTGAATCGAAACAGTACTAATGCACAAAACTGGATTTAATTTATACGAAAAAGAAGGGCTAAAATGCAAAACTGCCAAAACTAAGAAGGCAACAACTAGTAGTGGTGCACAAGACACGACGCGGCGGGCCAACGCAATGGTAACGCGACACGCGGTGCGGCGCGGCGCACGACGCGACGGGCAGCACAACCAGCGGCCAGCGCAGCGCATGGTGGGGGTGGTGGTACGGCGTGGCGCGGCATGGCCGGCGCGTGGCGCAGGGCGCGGCACAGCCTACGCATGGCACAGGCGGGCGGCCAGCATGCGGCCGGCGCACGACACGACGCGACGATGACTTCAGCCTCGGGATGACGAGGAGGGAGGAAGGGAGAGGATAAGGGTCTCACTGAGGGCACAACGATGACAAGGCTCTTGTGATGGAAGAGCTCGGAAGAAGAGAAATAGTGGAAATGGGTAGGAAACGAAATGGAGACACGATGGGCGACCAAATAAAACCATCTGCAGGAGGGGCGGCGGTTCCGGTGTCGAGGGAGCGGCCTCGGTGTGACGTGGGCGGCGTGGGAGCGAAACGACATGCCAGCCATGGGGGAGGAGCGGTTCCTACATGTAGGGAGGTGGGAGAGAGAGAAAAGAGAGAAATGTGGGAGGAAGGAGATGATAGGTGGGTCCTACGTGTAAGAGAGAGAGAAAACCTAAAGAGAGAAATAAATCTAATATATATATATAATTCTGGAAAAATATATTTTCATAATTCTGTATTATTTTATGAAAATGCAAAATATTATTTTTAATATTTTTTGTTTTTATTTTTAATTTATATTTGAATTTTTAAACACAGGCGTTACATGCATTATCCTACTAAAAGAATTTTATGCTTTTAAACGAACCAAACATCTTCCCATAACAATAACTGATCCATTCAAAGCTTCCTCGAAAACAGTTGCTGAAATAGTTGTCTTTATACGTACACACTAAAAAGCAGGACAATATAATCTGGCAAATACCAAATAAAAATAGCATAAAATGTTTTACCTGAAAAGAGCAACAAACATAGTGTTTACAGCACTGAGACTCGATAAGTCCCACTGTAATTCCTGGTTATCGGTATAGATGGCCAAATGGGCCGCCCAGCCCGACCCGGCCCGAGCACGGGGTGGTCCGATCAAATTCGTGCCCAGGCCGGCACGGCCCAACTGCACAATCGGGCCGTGCCGTGCCAGCCCATGGGCCGAGTACTCAGCCCAGGCACGGCCCAAATGCTCCTATATTCGTGTCGGGCCGGCCCGAAAGTCCGATGGCCCAAATTGATCGTGCCAGCCCACAATACACAGTGCAAAAATTGGTGTGAAAATTGCTCCCCGTGGGAGTCGAACCCATAACCTACGGTTTGCATTGTACTAATAATAACCACTGAGCTACAATGTATTTGTGATTTTATTTTGATTGGAGCCATTGATATTTGGGCTGGCCTGGTAAGTGCACATACTGCTATAGTTTAGTACCACTTCGCTTGTTCAGAGGAGTGAGAGCCTAATGTTGGCTATAAAAAGAGGGGGTAAGCACTCGGTTGAGCATGGAAAAATTACAGTAGAAGATGGTACACATCTTCAAACTATTTTAATCAACCGTTTAAATGTTTATAGATAATCAAGCTAAATGAGAGCCTATAAATTCTTATATCTGAATTAGATTTATTCTACTATCGGGCCGACATCGTGCCTAGTCTAAAAATCGGGCCGTGCCGTGCTAGCCCGTGGGCTTGCCCCTCGGCCAAGCACGGCCCGGTGCTTCGTGCCGGGCTGGCCCGGCCCAATGAAAGACGGGCCGTGTCGGGCTTGGGCCGGGCCAAAATCCTCGTGCCATGGGCTGGCCCATATGGCCCGGCCCATATGGCCATCTATAGTTATCGGATTCAATGGCCTGAACATGTTGATACAGTTGTCGTAACATGGTAGCAGACGCAACAAACACCATTTTCATGAATGAATTACGTCAAATCCTGATGTGACGTACTGTTGCCTCTTATCAAGATCTAATAGGATGTTGTAGGAGAATGTGACCACCTAGAACATGTCTGATGCAACAGGGTCATCACCACTTTTATCCGGGTGGTATCTGCCTAAATTTGCAAGGAAAACCTATGAAACCATTGCTTCATTTTACAACAGACTAGTAGAGTAGACAGAATAACTGAAGAACTAGTGTTCATACAAAAATCACTAGCAACTGAGAGACAAGGCTGGGAAGTACAAACGCCTAAAAATATATGAAAAATTCACTATATAATCACACATGACACAAGACAACATAATTCTCCTAAATGTTTATTATCTGCAGCAAATTCGAGTGAGACGTGTTTCCCTATGGACTCAGAAAAATGAACTTGCGCAAGGCAACACGGATGAGACAGAAGCACAGCATAAGAGCCCGAATCTGAGCAAGAGGTAGAGGCCTCACTTGAGCGCCATGCGGTGGAAGGCGCTCTTGATCTCCTGGTCGGTGGCATTGTGCCCCCACCCCGAGCATCTTTTACGCGTCCCTCGGATGGCAACAGGTTTGAAACTCGTAGGTTTGATGAAAATCCGCTCACAAAACAAACCCACAAAACCTATGTAAATCCGAATCCACGAAATCTGTGTGTTTAAAACTAAATCTGAACCAAAATCTGTCGGGTATCGTAACCCACGGGTTCAATTTATACTCTACATGAATTACATTACAACATAAATATAATTAAAAAACCACAATAAATAGAAGATTATCACATTACCTATACATAATTTGAAAATAATGAATTCACTCAACATATCTCAACATAACATTATCATTAAAAATGAATAGCGAATGTAATGGATTATATGCGATTTTAAGTAATTGGGTAAACCCGCGAAACCCGCGGGTTTAAATCTAAACCCGAACCCAACCCAACAATAAACGGACACCCAAACTCGTGAACCCACGGACACAAAATTGAACCCAAACTCCTACCCATCAGGTCAGATACCCGTGGATACCCACACCTGTGGGTAAAATTGTCATCCCTACTCTACACTGCTGTGGTAGCCAAGTTCTCCTCTGACTTGAATGATCTGAACCTCGAACAGAACTCATAAGAGAAAGCTTCTTTAAAATAGGACTCAAAAAGATAGCAACCTATGACTCAAAAAAGATTGTTTACTATTTTAGAATTTTAGACTGAATTCAAAAAATTTATATTTTTTTCTCTTATCAATCTAAACTGACTATTTTGCCCATCTTCTAAAGAAATTGGACCGATTGCAACACCATCGCCCACGCACTAGAGCCGACCGCGCTGTAGCTGCTGTTCGCCAAGAAGCTACCGCCATCACCAACGCGCGCTGGGAAGAAGTCGCATGGTGTTTTTGGCCGCACGGACACAGAAAAGAGAACGTGAATCACATCGAAGGGGAAACAGACACGCCGATCTGGAATCGAAGGGGAAACAGACACACGCCGATCTAGAATCGAAGGGGAAACAGACACACGCCGATATGGAACCCGATTAGATCAGCAAGCGGTGACAGATCGAAGGGACGCGAGGATTAGGATTTTGGGAGATTACCTATCATGGTGAATCACTGCAACGAGGGGAGGATGACAAGGAAAAACGATGGGTGGCACAACGACGGGACGATGCCAGTGAGGGTGTAGGGGTTAAGGCACATCGCTCCAAGGGCATAGACGCCGACGGCAAGAGCGGGAGCAGCACAAACAAACATGCACAAGTCTATAGGCGTGCATGCGTGATTGTGGATAGGTGGGGGAGAATAAAGGGTGAGATTTAACCAAAGTGAACTAGAGGCTAGAACCTTCTAGATGGTTGTCCATAGCTGTCACCATACTACGTCAATTATATAGTTTGACAAATTTGCATACAATATGCCAAATCATTTCACACCGCTTACATAAATTTGTTTAGATCATTTCAGACAGGATATGTCGATATCTAGCATAGTCCGACGTCGTCTTGAATGTCGGCACGAATTCGGTGAAGAAGCTCAGCACGGCCGCCAGGTTCTTCGCGCTGTTTGTAGCCACAGCTTCTTCCAAGAATAAGGCAGGCGGCACGGTAATGACCTGGACCAGGCACCATGTCTAGTTAGTGATGAACCGTTGTGACAGTTTCAGAGAACATACGCAATGTAGCTTCCATGCCTCCATGGATTGCTAGTACAGCGACTGCAAATATCACAATACAACAGAGTACTAGCATGCTGAGGTACATATGGAAGGAGCACGGATAGAAATGCAAACATGACTTGCAAATAGTACCTTGTATTTTCTAGCGTAGCGAAGAGCCTCCAGGTAGTAACCATCTTGCAATAATGCAGACACATAATCCTGGTGCAAGCCCCGCTCTCTCAACATGTCCACGCCAAGCTTCCTTGTGGGAGAGTTTTGTCGACCCAATTCCATGAGTTGCATGGCAAGTTCCTTCGAGGGCTCTAGGATCTGAAGTAATCAGTAGATGAACAAAATATAAATCTCAATAGCTGAAGCGTGGTTTCTCATACTTGAGTATGAATTGTTATCTACAACTGTCTTGCATGTATGCTATGACAACAGATCTTAGAAATTAGTATTAGCAAGAAAGGGCACAGAAGCTTTGCTATGCCGCTCTAAATCAAAACAAAAAGCTTAGTAATCAATGTTAGCAGAAATCTGGTGGCCATGTTGAATTTAATCTGCCAGAATTGTAAAGCAACCAGGTTACACTTATATACTATACAAAGTCAGGTAAAAGCGTTCTTCATCAGACAAAGTTCAGGTGTGAAATTGATTGATTGAACAAAAGTACCAGAGAGAACACATATAAAGGTGTAATGAAAAGACTCTCTTGAAGCTGTACACAGATTTTTAAATGAATTTGTAGACAATACTTCCATCTATCTATATATTCTTTTGTCTGTGAATAGACATCACTGTATTGTAGATTTGTAGGGCGTGTTTGGTTTGATGCCAAAAATAACTATGCCAAAATTCTGTAGAGAAGTATATTGTGGTTGTTTGGTTTGATGCCTTCCCATGACTTTTGTGTGAAGATTTGAAGAAGCTTTTAGAATTGCCAAAATTTGGGATGGAAGAATATTTGGCAACACAAAAATTTGGTGTGGTTGGAATTGGTAGCAAACCAAACATGTCATCTTGCAAGGCAAGTTACATGGTAAGAACAACTTAAGTATTTATTAACCCTCAGCTCATACCATCGTTCACAAAGAATTTTCTAAATGAAACTCTCTGATCACTAACTATGAGGCAACAACAAAATACTGACCTTGTTGGATACAAACAACATTATTTCAGGATAACGGTTGCTGTGGGCTAGCAGCGTTGTCGTCATCACATAAAGGTTGGGAGGAGCCTTCAACCCAGCCTTTGAGACACTGCAAATAAAGCAATAGAGTATTTTCTGTTATTTAGGGTATTAACTTGTGGAAAGAAATGGGCTATGCTGCAATTAAACTTTAAAAACACACTCCATAAATGATACGCCAATGTGAGGAAAATTGCTCAAAACATGTATACATTAAAATGATCCAATCAAATGGAGCACATTATTATATCATGTTGCATGGCAGCATTCCTATAGAGTGCCAATCGTGGCACAGTGATATGATCATTCTTTATAAATGATGCACTACGTGGTGCTATAAACAATGGGTCAAGTTACCACAAATAGAAATTTAACTACCCAAGTAGTACCTGATTACCAGCAAATATACCAGAGTAGAAATCTGATGCTTCTTACCTTGTTATATACAACACTAAATCAACAAGAAATACCTTCGTAAAAACTCCATGATGATAGAAACAAGATATGCAGGATCACCCATCATTTCGTCTTCAACAAGTACAAATACAGACTCAAACATTTCACTTGGTGAAACTGCTACATTAGCAACATGTGTGCCATGCTGCATTGATGTACCAGAAGCCAATGGCCTGCTATCCTTGCCAACAACCAGTGGTTTCCTCTCGGCAACATCAGATGCCTGCAAACCTGACATTTCCTGATTTGCCCCTCCTGATGCATTGGTTATATCATCAGAATCAGACGATGTATTTAACAGTGTCCTATCTACATTAGCTGTGTGGTTAGCAATTCCATGCTCAACTCCAGAATTTGACTGCACAGGTCTATTCCCATCTCCACTTGATGAATCTGGGTTCACAACAGGCTGAACACCAGACTGTAGGTTTTGCTCAGATGTTCTCCTAACTCCAGGAAGATCACTCCCCATTTTCATCAAACGAGAGTAGGAATCAAGAACGACATCCATTGCCTTTGCAACCATAGTAATTGGTCTCCTCTCCAAGATGACTGTTCGGACTATAGCAAGGCTTAGTGTCTTAACCTGCATCATAATAAGAGTTAGTATGGATTCTGCAAAAAGAGAAGTGAAAAAGGATTGGAACATTAATGGCAGTTGGGAAAAACTGAACTACCACATGTGTTTATATGCAAAACAATATAACCATATTACCATGCTCAGGTCAGACTTTCGTCTCTGAAGGAATTCCAAAACTGAAGGAGCATCAGATGTACTAGCGGCAATAGCCTAAAATTTCAGTATGCGTGTCACTAATGTCAGGTCAAAAGCCCAAAAGATTATACACTGAGAATGCTTTAATCAAGGAAATGTCCATTGGTAATTTCTTACCTCCAGGTCTAAATGAAGTTTCCATAAGAGCCCATTCTCAACATCACAGACAAGGTCAGGATTGAGAAAGTTCCAACCTTCTCCATAGAGAGTCCCACCATATGCACTAGATTGGTTATCTGAAGATTGAGTTGCTTGCCTATTATTGCTAGGCAGCCTTCTCACCAGAAGTGGAAGTGGTGCAGAAATTGGTGCATAAGAGTCCATAAATATATCATACAGTATGACAACTTTTGCATCTATCTGGTGAACCATGATTATGTTATCAACTGCACTAACTGCAATTCTGCTTGAATAAGTTGGCAGAGTACCCTGAAATGCAGATCATGACATATGATATTAGGACTACTTGTTTGCAGAAAAAGGATGCTTGGTGGCTAAAATAGACTAATTCCTGTTTGATGGCTAGTGAGACTAGCAAAAGTTTTTTTTATGACTCAGTGGTTAGAGTTTGACTACAAATTATTAAATTAACGCTAGTGCCTATTTCAGCAAAACCTGGTATGTTTGTGTATTAAGTATAAACTCAATTGAAGTCATAAAACATGTTATTGCATATAGCGCGATAATAGGGTAGTTTATTCCAATGATTTCAGATCGTTTAGTCAACACTAGTCATAGGGGCACTGACTAATCAATTAGTTGTAACTAAGCGTGACTAATCATAGATAAGTTGTACTGCAGAAAGATAAGAATTTAGCCACTCTCTACTACACAAAAATAAGAATCGACTCCTCACTTCATGGAACATGATAACCATAGGAATTAGGAAGCCATGAAGCTAATTGTAGTTGCTCATTTCTCATGTTGTTTTCTTCACTACAGCAGCACATTAGCACTATAGTAGCAAGCCATGAAGCCATGAATCCTATTAGCACATTAGCACTTAATGTAACAGCCACACAACAAACAACATTACAAAATCAACAGCGAAGGCACAAGCAACTATAATATGTGTGTGCATACGGCATACTGCGCACAACTCATCCAGAACACTAGAACTGAAGCAACCCAGGAAAAAAGAGTGAGGACAGAGAGACACCTCCTCACCGGCGTGACCTCCACCACCGCCTCACCGCTGACCACTGACCAAAATGGCATCAGGAGGAGGGGATCAGGGGAACCTGTTTTCTGACTTAAGCCTGGAGGAGGGAACCCAGCTAGAGCCTAGAGGGGATCTGCAGACTGGACACTGACCGCCAGGATCTCTCACGTGCCACCGCTGGCTGCCAGTCTCCTCTCCTGTCACCCACCGGCACCGCCCTCTCTTTTCCATCTCCTGTTCTCACGCGCGCGGCTGCTTTTCTCCCCGCTCGCTGCTGCTGGTGGTTTTCTCACGTGCTGCTGGTGTTCTCCCATGCGCGCTGCTGCTCTTCTCCCGCACATGCAACGCTGCTGCTCTTCTCCCACACATGCCACACTGCTTTTCTGCTGCACGATAGCTGCTTTCCCGTGCACGGCGCAACGCTGCTGGTTTTCTCCTGCATGCGCAACGCTGCTTTTCTGCCGCACGCTAGTTGCTTTCCCGCGCGCACAATGCTGCCGGTTTTCTCATGTGCGTGCTACTTCAGCCCGCGCACTACTCTGCCCACGCACACTACTTCCGTCGGTGCACCATATGAATTTTCAACTGCCTAAATTAGTCAGCCATGTATTAGTTGGCTGACTAATCGTGATTAGTCGCGACTAATCGGTTGCTCAGAAAACTAGTCGTGCATCCACTGCTGATCGTTCCAAAATTTCCGATCAGGCCAACTAATCGCAATTAATCGGCCGACTTGTAATCACTGGTTTATTCCCAAAAATTCCTAGAAACTAGGAAGGTCCAAGATGTCCAGTTGCCATTTGCCAATGATTCTTGCTCCCAGGAATAAAAAAGAGAAAATTATGTATATTCCATTGAAAGTTCACAAGTTCACCAGTTCCCATATATGCCACATAAAAATTGTTTTTTTTGAACCAGTAGGGGAGGGCCCTACTGAAATATATTAAAATAAGGCGAACCAAATACAAGTTGAGAGAGAGAGGGGGGAGTAGGGAGGAAGAGCATTTAGAAGGCCGAGTACACACCATTAAGCCAGAGGCTAATAGCGCTACGAAGGGCCAAAGAGAATCTAGAGGATTGGGAGGAGATTACAAAGAGAAAGGAAGAGTGCCAAGCAGAAGTCGAAGGAGGCCGACCATCAAAAACGCAACGGTTATGGAGTAACCAAGTAGTCCAGCAACCCATCTGAACAATTTTCGTGAAGAATGAGAGCGGAGAGGAAGCTTTGGCTTGTTGAATCCTGTCGGTCACCGGGATGCCAAGGTCCCAGAAGAAACCAAGAGAGGACCAGCAGCGCCGGGTAAAGGAGCAGTCGAAGAAGAGGTGGGCCGAGGTTTCTTCAACAGAATCCAGGTAGAGCGAACAAGAGAAATCCGCATCAAAAGGAAGGATATGTCTTCTTCGGAGGACGTTCCTGGTATTCAGCCTATCGATGCAAAGCAGCCAGAAGAAATTTTCAACTTGTTGGAGCATTTGGAGATCCATGTTGAACTGAGCGACGGATGAGCCGCAAAATTCCTATAATGATAAATATAAAATTGCTTCGATGAATATGTATTGTTTCCCCAAATGAATGTCCAGGAGTCATGATTGTCCGTGTTGAAGTCTGGGAGCTGCTGATCCAATAGAAGGTTGAGATTGACCAGTTCAATAGAAGCCATATGAGATAACGGGGAATGAAATAACAGATCTCTGCGAGGGTGTACCAAAAAGTAGTATGCCGAGAGATTAGGTTGTTTGGCCTGGGCAAAAAGGGTGGGGAACAACCTCTAAAGAGGCTGGCCGATCCAACAATCCGACTAGAAGACAATCGTACGCCCATCCCAAACTTTTGGAGAGGCAACAACCCTAAAAATCACTGATAGCTTGAGGATGTCCTTCCACCAGAAAGAGCCTTTAGAAACTGAAAGGTGTGGGGCATTCCTGGTGCGGCGATATAAATCCCAAACGAGGTCTACCCAAGGAAGGTCCTGATGAGAGTAGAACTTGTGAAGCTGCTTGAGAAGAAGGGCTATGTTCAAACCACGGAGATTAATGACCCCCAAACCCCCCTTGAGCTTGGGGACGCGGACTTTGTTCTAGGCCACAAGGGGCAAGCATTTCCCCTACAGGCAGTTCTGTCGAGCTTTGTCTAGATAGAAGATCACTTTTATCGGCAACTTGAAGGTACACATGGAGTAAATAGGCTGAGAAGAGATGACCGAATTTGCAATTTGAAGTCTGCCAGCCATGGAAAGCCAAGGGGAAATGGAGCTAAGGCGACGTTGAATCCTTTCCATGAGGGAGCTGAAGTTCGTAAACTTGGGTCTGTGAATGCCAAGGGGGAGCCCTAGATAGGTAAAGGGCATTGAGCCCAGCTGACAGCCGAAAGTGTTGGCCAAACAACCTGCAAGCTCCGACTCCACATTAATCGGGATAAGGCTAGATTTGGAATAGTTGACGGACAGACTAGTGGAGGTCGCAAAGGAGTTGATGATTGCCTTAAAAGTGAAGAGATTGCGCTGAGTGTCTTTGAGGAACACTATAGTGTCATCGGCGTACTGGATGATGGGGAAATCAGATTGGGCAAGGTGACAATCAGGTGGCGAAATAACCCCCAAAACATAGGCTATGTTGATGATGTATTGTAGGAGGTCTGCAGCAGCCAGCAAGAGCAAAGAGTAAAGGAGACAACGGGTCACCCTGATGGACTCCTCTTTTGCATTGAAAGAATTTGCCCGGGATACCATTAAGCAAGATAGAGGAGTAGCCAAAGGAGAGAATGTTGTCAATCCATGCAATCCAAATGGCCAGGAAACCAAGAGCAGAAAGCATATGGAGAATCACTGAGTGCTCGATGGTGTCGAAGGCTTTTTCAAAATCGAGTTTAAGAATGACTGAACCACACCCCGAACGGTGACAGCGGTGAGTGAACTCCAGAGACCAGGCAATGCAGTCTTGGATAGAGCGGCCTTTAATAAAACCATACTGATTTTTATGGATGATGCGCCCCATGATAGTCTGTAACCTGTTAGCCAGAACCTTGGTGATGATCTTGATACTGCCGTTGAGGAGGGAGATGGGCCTGAAGTCAATGGTGGTTCTCGGTGTGGCAACTTTGGGAATCAAGGTGATGTAAGATCCATTGAGGGCATGAAGCCCAGTAAAGCCCTGAGAAAAGAGATCCCCAAGATCATAGAAGTCTGAGCAGATAGTACTCCAACAGGTCTTAAAGAAATGACCATTGAACCCGTCAGGACCCGGGGCTTTGTTTACAGGCAGACAGCAAATGACCTTGTCTATTTCATCATGACTGATCGAACGTCCAAGGTGTTCAAGTTCAAGTTGAGGTTGAACCAAACCATAAAGGTCAAACAGCATGACCAGATGTGCAGAAAAACCCATCTTGGAGAGAAAACATCCAGAAAAGCATCTTCTTTGTCAATATCGCTTGAGACCGAAGAGCCATCTGGGAGGTCAATAGACTGAATGGTGTTCTGTCGATGCCTAATCGAGGCAGCCGCATGAAAGAATCTAGTGTTTTCATCACCAAGCTTTGTCCATCGGGTGGTATAACAATGTTTCCAATATGCATGCCTGATACGCAGGAGGAAGGAGATGTGCTTCTTGAGGATTAGCCTGAAGTTTCTTTCTTGGATGGCGAGAGGTCTGAATTCCTCTAGATGATCAAGGAAGTCCACAATGATTGTCGAGTTTTTGATCCAGAGTTCAAAGCAGTTAAGGCGCTTACCCCAGGAAGCAAGATTTTTGGCCAACACCTGAAATTTGGAAGCAATCCAGAATACTGGATTAGCCAAGCGAATAGAATTCCAGGAAGAAGAAACCAAAGCCTGAAAACCCGGCACAAAAGACCAAAAAATTTCAAACCGGAAGATATGAGACTTAGGGATGGAGGATTGGATTGAGATAGCACAGGGAACATGGTCAGAAATTGAATTGTGTAAGGCTGTAAAGGAAGTAGAGGGGAAGGAATGAACCCAATTGGTGGAGGTGAAGCACCAATCCAACTGCACTAGGAGGGGTGAGAGTTGCATGTTGCTCCAGGTGTACTTCCGACCATGAAGGGGGACTTCAATGAGATCCAAAGAGCTGATAATGTTATTGAAAGTGGCCATATCAGAATAATTAGCTCCTGGCCTATTTCTACAGGAAGGATAACGGTAGAAGTTGAAGTCACCAATAAGCAACCAGTCCGAGTGGGTTGGGAAATTTAAGCTGAGCAGCCAATTGACAAAAGTTGACCTAGCAGGATCCCGACAAGGGCCATAAACAACCGTAAGGTGCCAAGTCTGACCATTAACCTTGGAGGTAAAGCGAATGGAGATTTGAAAAGAAGCTGACGAGGTGACCACCCCGTGAAACAACGAACTATTCCAACCAACAAAAATCCCACCAGAGGCCCCAACAGCAGGGTAGAAGGCAAATTGATCGAACCGTTTTAGGGCAAACCGCCTAATGATAACTGGTCAAAGTGGCCCATCTTAGTTTCTTGTAAGCAGAAAATTTGATAGCTGGATTGAGAAAGAAGAAAGTGAACTGCCCTGCACTTATCAGCAGCATTAAGACCCCTGATGTTCCAATTCAACAAAAGCCATTTCTTGCAATTACCCATAAGGTCCACAGTGAATCCAGGTAGCAAAGTTACGGTTGCACAGCAAACCGACAAACAAACTTAGGCGAAACACAGTAACAGAAGGGGCAGCCGACAGAAAGAGTGTTTGAGAGCCATCAAAGTTACAAAAGGGGCCTCTCAAGCACGGCCCAGCCACAGAATCTAGGACAAACAACATAATTATGGCCACTCTAGCTCGGTGGAGTGAACGCCAGGCGCCGGCAGGGCAACTGGATCCTCTGGTGCAGCCTCAGCAGCGGAAGTGGCGTCATCAGTGGAGTTATCACTATTAAACAGGATAGTCGGTTTGACAAGTGAGGCATTAATACTGCAGAGCTGAATAGCGGAGAACTCAATCTGATCTGAAGAAAGAATTGGGCAAGCCGAGGCAGACCTGGTAAGATCAATGAAGTCCTGAATGCTGGGATGCTTTGGCAGACCCTGAGCTTTGTTTTTGGCATAGTTAGGTCCGAGCAACTTTTTTAAGCGAAGGCGAGCACTTCTGCGAGGGGCCACTGGTATGTGAGCCCTAACTGTCGGCGAATCAACAGGGGTATCAACGTGAAGATCCTGATCCTTGGGAGTTAACTTGCTCTTCTTGCGATGATAGACGATGATTGCTTTGTCGGGGCAATTCCCTGGGGTAGCCAACTGTGGCTGCACCTACTGCGGGGCCAAAAAACCATTGAGGTTGAGACGGCTTAGGTCAAACCTTGGAAAATTGGGAGGTGACCTCGCCAAATCATCCTGGACAGGCGGAATGGACTCCCGGCTGGCAGAAGGAGGGCTTTGAGCCAGCTGCGGACGCTGTTCATGGACTGGAAGTCTGGAATGATCAAGTTGTGAACTCCAAGACTTGAGGCTCTAGAAATTCCGGACTGAGACTCACTGAGCTGCTGAAAATCCCCTGGCAACGGCCCATGGTTGGCTTGATTATCATGCGGTTCATGAACCAATGGGGGCGCTGGTGCATGAATTTGATGCCAGAACCCATTTTGTTGATCCGCCCAGTCTTAAACCCAGGCGGGGTCGCTAGGCAGAAATGGTCCTCATCTGCCGGGAGGTGATCCACCATATCTGAGTGAAGCAAGTAGACTGGGAAGGTCCAAGTGCGAGCGACCCCATCAACCACCCAACCAAGCTTCAGCGTAATACTTCTTGGGATATCGAGGGCGTTGTCATAGAGGACCTTCACAAGAACCCTAGATAGACTTGTATCATGCTGATGCCAATAAACAAGCTTGCCGAAGGAAGCACACACCTGCTGAAGATAGTGCAAATTCTTGAAGTCCAATGGGTACCCCAGAAACATCACCCAGCCAGCTCTAGCAAAAACATTGTGCCGACAGTTGCGACCTTCATCATGACGAACGAACCGGATCAGGCGGCCATCAATGAAGAACGGGCCGGAGGTAACAAGGAAGTCTCTATCAAAGACATTATCCATCTTGAAAATGCCCACCCCAAGAGGATACAAACTGAAGCGAATGATCCGAAGATGCAGATGATGTGTAAGATGGTTGTTGATAGCGTGAAGGAGATCAAGCATGTCATGTTGTTCCCATATATGCTAACGTCACTGACTAACTACTTCAATTTTTTGTATTTGTATATGCCATTGTTATTAGTTTCAACGTTAGTTTTTTTCTAGATGTCAAAACTGCCTTTAGCTCACAAAGCTAGCTAGCTTCCTTTGCTCTTAGCCGGTCTCAATTGCGTTGGATTGGATGAGTGATTGGTACATGCATGCCGACCGAAGCGAATGCTAGCTGATTAGCGAGCTTAAATCATCCTTAGTTTTTAGTGAACTAAGGGCAGTTTGAGCATTTAAAAAAATATTGACTAATGTTAAAACTAACGGCAATGGCATATATGGAAAGAACAAATTTTCAGTGGCATATAGAAACTTGTGAACTTTAAGTGGCCTATATGAAATTTATCAATAAAAAAATAGATCTCAACAATTTCTACAATTTTCAAGGAATGAGAAAAATACACTAAAACATGGAAGGTATGTCCTGCAAAGTTGAAACTTCTTTGGCAGACTATTCCTCATGCCAATCATTATAAGTTATAAGAATTTTATAGCTTCACAAAAACAACCTAGTTAATGATAATAATTCAAGGGAAACTTTGCTACGTTGAATTTCTACTTTTTTCAAACCCACATGCAGAATTGCATAGACAATTAGACTACGAAGCACGGATACTCCAGAAATCGCGTGTACCAGTATCAGATACGCATCCGGATACAGATACGGCCGGATGCGTATCCAATACGTACCCAACATTTTCTCCTTTTCCAGATAAATAAAAAAATCAGATACGTATCTAGTGTCCTGATATGCGAGATTGCGAGACCAGCGAACTTTTCCCTATTTGCTCCTCTCGCCCGTGACCCCTTGCCCTAAATCTAAGCCCACTCTCGCGCCTCTGCCCTCCAGTCCACATGCCACCACAGTCTAGTAATAAGATTGTGATTAAGCTCATTAAGAAGAAGATTGAGAAGTTTCCTAGAAGGTGACATGAAGTGCTTCCTGAGGCGTTATGGGCATGTAGGATAACGAAGCACGGTGTTGTCAAGGTAAGTACATATGAATTGATGTATGGACAAGAAGCCGTTTTACCCGTAGAGGTGAATGTGGGCTCTTTGATGTTACTTAAGCAACATGGTTTATCAGTCGGTGATTATAAAGTTCTCTTAAAAGACAATTTGGAAGAAGTGACCGATAAGAGATGGAGAGCTCTAGAGGTAATAGAAAGAGAGAAGCGAAGAGTAGCTAGAGCTTACAACAAGAAAGTGAGCAAAATCGTTTTAGATTGGCGGCTTAGTTTGGAAGACGATTTTGCCTTTAGGCACTAAAAGCACAAAGTTTGGCAAGTGGTCACCCAGTTGGGAAGGTCCTTTTAGGATTGTCGAAATCGCTCCAAGTAATGCATACTTGTTAGAGTCTTTGCAAGGAGAGCGATTTCGCAAAACTCTTAATGGCGGGTATTTGAAAAAGTACTTCCCGAGTGTGTGGCAAGATGCTTAAAGTGTCGTATGGCCGGTATGAAGTATATCGTCCTTCTGGGAAGCTCGGATACTCCAAAAATCATGCGTACCCATATCGGATTCGTCTCCGGATACGGATACGTATCGGATACGTCCGGATACGTATCTGGTGCGTATCCTATATTTTTCGGTTTTCCAAATAATTAAAGAAATTCTGATACGTATCAGACTCGGCGCAGGATACTCCAAACGCGAGAATATCCCCGATGCCCCGATGCCCATGACATACTTGTGCCCTAACTCTCGTGGAATCCAAGCGCCGCTAGCCCCGCCACCGCCACTCGCCGTCGCCTCGCCGCTGGCCGTCCCCCTGCCGCTGGAGCTTCACCGTCGGTCCGCCGTAGTGTTGCAGTCCAATCCTTGATCAAGAGCAGATCCAACCACCCGCAAGCTACAGCTGCACGCCTCCACTTCTTTGGTACTTCCTCCTGAGCCCGAGCCAAGCATGGGCAACAGAGCAAGTGAGCAGAGCACTTCTTCGGTTCTTCCCTTTCCCTTTGTTATTCTCAATTTCTCACTTTATTATGGTTGTTTTACTGTTGTGTATTGTGCAATACTAGATATACTGATGTAGTGATGTGTTGTCTAGTGAATAATTGTTGTGTTTTACTTGTTTGTGTGATTGTGTGAATGTTGAATTTGTAGATTGATGGATAGTAATAGTGGATCGGAATTTGATGGCTCAAATGCATCTGAGTATAATAGTGGAAGCGGATAGTAATAGTGTGTTTATTTTCATATTGAATTCATGTTATTATTTTTCTACGGTGTTAACTTGTTATTTTTATATGTATTACTAATTTATATATATATATGTGTGTGTGTATCGCCGTATCCATGTTTTTTGGAAAATGTCGTATAGAAGTATCACGGTATCGTGTATCCGTGTCTGTATCCACGTATCCGAGCTACATAGTCATCCTTAGCCCGTAGTGCTTTTGGCTCACTAGTTTGCCAAAAGGGGGGCATGTGTTGATAGCAAAATTTGGCACTAATGGTCAAAATTGTCAAAATTGGTATTTTTGGCCAAAAAATGTGACTTTCCTAGCACAAGCCGATCCAGTCGGCCATAGTAGGCTAGTAGGCTGGTTAGACCGGCCATGGTACCCCGATCAGACTGGCCATATGGGCCCAGTCAGAACGGCCCAGTCCGAGTCTGACCCCAAAACGACTAATCTCGAGGTATTTTGATCTCTAACTAATTTTTAAACGACTTGGACTCGTACCTTAATCAATATAGAGTAGAAATTAAGCTCGGGAACGACAAGACCACCCCTATAAGTATAGGGGCAAGGCCGATTCAAAAGAGGTCTTCAATTCAATCTAATTTACTACCCCGTAGAATCGTTCTTTTTCAATCTACTACCTGTTTGCCCTAGGTTTAGCCATAGCACATACATCTTTGTGGGTTTGCACTTAAACCTTCTGTCCATCACGTCGTAATCACTTTAATACTGGTCGATTCGCTCGTGAATCGTCCGTTTAACCCCCGTAACGGGTTTTTATCAGTTTTTATTGATAATTCGGTCTCTAGGCCAAATTGCTATTGATCTTAAGTGTTTTGCACGAGCCATGGCCACTATCTTTATCAACGAGGGCCTCTGCATCAACTTGAGACATCCTCGTGCACGCCGGCGAATCAGGGCAGCTGCCACCTTGCCTGTCAGCCTAACCAGCCAACCCTAGTCGGTGTGACCGAGCTATGCCAGCACGCGCCGGTCTGACCGGTAGCACAAGGCCGGTCCAACCGCCCGTCTCTGATCGGCCTAATTCCCCTCTTGGCCGGTCCAATCAGTACTCCCTTCGCGCCACCGGTCTAACCGCCGGTGTACAGTCGGTCTGACCGACCTACTTGGCCGGTCCGACCGCCCGTTCACTTTCAGCCGATTGGTTCACTCCTTCACGGCGGTGATCCGATTGCCTAGCGAATCCACCCTAAAGTCCCTCGTCACAGTCGAGGATCATCGAAACGCGACGTCGAGAGGGCTACTTCGAGCATCTACACGCTTTTGGATCGCCGAATCGACGTCAGTGACGTTTGCGCTTTGTTGGACGATTTTAGCATCATCTTCAACAAGCACAACTCTCTTTGGATGAACAAACTAGAGATGCTAATTGACGATATTACTGCATTGGATTTACCTGATGATGGTGCAAGGCCATCAGAGGATGCATGGATTATCTTCTCTAGTGCTAGTTTGATTGTTGAACATTTAAAACTTGTCTTGATTTTCTACTTAATTATGTCGGATTGTCTCCCTTGCTACTTAATTATGTCGGATTGTCATGTGAGTGTGTTATTATCTAAGAACACTTATCTAGTTATGTGTATTTATTTTCATGTTGAAGTATTGAACTAAGAATTGTGTTATTATGTTTCTATGGTTGTTATTTTTATATGTATTACTAATTATATATATATATGTATCGCCATATCAATGTTTCTTGGAAAATGTCATATCGAAGTATCGCAGTATCGCGTATCCGTATCCACGTATTTGAGCTACATAGCAATTAGATATCATAATATATCAACAAGAAGGTGGGTTGCATAGGGAACTTTGATTATTATTCAAACCTGGTGTACAACAGCATCACGGTAGAAACGATACATGTTCAATGTCATACTAACTCTGTCAAGTTGCAAGCAGTAAATCCTACCATAGCTGCAAAATTTGAGAAAAACATTAGAGAACATTTCTGTGAAAATTTGTTTGAAAGTAAGAGATGAAAAAGCATACACCGTCACAATGTGAACATCATCAGCAGCCAGAACAGGTTTGCTGTTTGCTTCACTTTTAGACACTGTCATCTCAACTTTGGCAATTTGACAACCCCACTAGCGGAAAAACTAACAGAAACAGGGCAAAAATTAGCAAACAACTATCAACAAAAAGTCAAAAACAAAGTTCTTTTGCTTGGATGCTAAATAAATATCAATTAGAACATATAATACTGTTTTTATTATATCCAAATGTTAAACAATAATAAATTATCTAAATTCACAGTAGATGTCAGAATCAAGGAAACTGTTAAAATTTTATTGTTATTAAATGATTCACATCCAAAAAAATTCCTGTCGAAAAAATTCAGTCAATGTTGACAATATGAAAACAAGTCCAATGGATAAATAATATCCTACAAATTTATTGCCATATCTACTTTTGCTTTTGTCCTATATTTTATCCAAAATATTTTCAGATATACAATACTCTGTAAATAACCAGTATAAATTGTGTAAAAAAGTTAAGTTGGACAAAAGCTGACAAAGTCAAAAAATATCTCAATCAGAGGTTTGCTTTCAATAAAACAAGAGTTATTCATTGTGGTTTATTTCTCTGTATTTAAAATGAAATTGGGAGCTAGGATTTTCTGCCTGCAGTTATATAAAAGAATTATTTATTCATTTATATGGGCAGGTTGACTTGGATGGGTGCCATTACCTGATATCCAGTGAATAGTGTGCATTGCATTCCTGAAGCAAGAACAATCAACCTACTTTCATGTGTGTACAGATACCAGCTCACATTGAACTTTTTTGAGTCCACCAAGCGAAGAGCATTTGATTGAGGCTCATATGCAAGCAGATCTAGGCCACTGCAATAAAAACCCATTTTATGAATGAACTGAAGGACATGAATGTGATCTTCTACATAGAAGTAGAGAACTAAAGTGAGCAAAGTCAGCTCATTTTCCTAAAGTTATCAGCCTAACCAATAACCAGCTCACAGTACAAGTGCTCATATATATAGGGCAAGAATGTGCAATTGATAATGCAGCAGCAACAAATTGCATATACCTTGTTTTTACAAAAATGACATCATAAGTGGGGCAATCTGTCCAAAAAAAGCCAAGTAAAGTTTCAGAATCCACTCTCCACTTTTTATTGCAGGTCTCTCCTGTTTCTCTGTTTCGAAACTCAACCTCATGATTGGATCGTTGTATCCCTATGGCTTTCTGATCCAGGGAATATCGAACTGATAAGACAGGCCCATCATTTATGGGATCAGAGTTTGGAGGTCCAGCTGGAGTAGATGGAGTTATCTTCCAGTATAATATCTGCAATGATGAGATATATTAACTTCATATGAAAAGTAATAAGCATATAAACAGAAAAAAAATGAAAGTCTACTGATTGGATGCTCACATACCCGATCAGCCGTTGGAGCTATAAGGAACTTATTAGCATCATCATAGAATATCCCACGTATGTCTGGTATGTCACATCGTAGTGGAGGATGTTGTACATAAGCATGAGACAAAGTACCAACACTACCCAAACCTCCTTGCATCTTGCCTGGCATTAAATTAATTAATTCAAGAAGAATCTGCAAAGCTGTTTATTTGATATATAGCTTTACAGGATGGGAGCACGTTGTACAGTTTTTCCTTTTTCCAATTACGAGTAAAACACCACATCTGATTACAAAAATAAACACCCAAGTTCTTACCTGAGAGCAGCACTGGTCACACCGAAAAAAGACCAATATCAATGTCCGAAAGCCTAACTCCAGAACTTCAAGCTTTGTGCTTGACCTTTCAGGGCATACGAGAGAGCATAAATTACAAAATTGTTAAAACTAGAGTAAAACTAGTTCAATTCTGGAACATGAATTATAAATAACGACTATATAATATATATTCAGTGTGATGCAGATTTGTCAATTATATATGTGCCAATCCCATATATTTATGGGGCCTACATGTCCAAATGGTAGTGTCATGTCCACAAGAGTTGCAACAATCCAGTACATATCTTTAAAGTTTAAACATTGCCATTTTATTAGATCTTAGGTGCAATTCACGGTTATCTATTTGTTAGGTACATGGCTCCATTAGATAAATCATTATCCTTTCTGGTTAGATTAAGTTGTTAGGAGCTAGATTCTAAGGAAAGCAGCTAGCATTCGGTTGGAGTAAAGAATGACATGAATATATCACATCAAAAATCATCTTTCCCCAGTTTCTGCCTATCAATCTCCCAGTACCCTAGTCCTTCAAGCCCTGCAGCCAGTCCTTTTTCTCGATGATATTTACTGTCGCAAATTGATCAAAACAAACTTAATTCATTGGGTAGAAACAGGATCAGATAGAGGGTCAATATCTGGATGGGAGGAAGATGCAACTTTAGTGCAGGGCATAAACCTTAGTTTGGGGGGACAAAACTAGTAATAGAATGGAGAATGGGGATAAATCTCTAGAGAGGAGGTAAAAAATGAGGGTCGGGAGGAAAACGATTTTATTTCATTCTTTTGATGCAAAAGTAGCAACCTACTGTGCACCCTAACCAGTGTTAGAAAAATCGGTAATTGGTAGCTGATCGGCCGACCACAAAGTAGGGATTAATCGGGGACTAACTGAATTAATAGGCCAACCAATTAATCGGTTAACCAATTAGTTCAATATTATATTAGAGTATTGATACTAGCATACTAGGTGCATTATTTTAGAAAAACATCTCTCTATCTCATGCTATCTTTTTTCTTTTTCTGAACATCGCACCACATGCACATTTTTTAGTAGACCATGTTCCCATGTATGTAGGAGTTCGTCCACCACAGATTCCATAAACACACTCATGTTCTTCCTGGATATTCAGGCCCTAGTATTACTAAAGAAAGAAACATATTGTATTGTTGCATGCAAACACCGAGTGGAAGGTTAAGAGGGATGACAAATACAGGCCAACAAGTATAGACTAAAGCACCCATACCAAATGGATTAAATCCATCTGTTGCTATTGCAATCCAAACATTCCATGCATCGACAGCAAATTCAAGGAAATCTCTGTCAAATTGCTTCCATGCTTGACCATCAGATGGGTGTACCATCTTGTTAGGATTATATCTATGACCATACTTGTGCCACGTCATTTGTTTTGCTTGAGGTTCAGACATATACATCCGTTGGAGTCGTGGCACAAATGGAAGATAGCGAAGGATTTTTCTTGCGGTTGAGAGCTGCCTCTTCTCTCCATCGCTACCTTCGACTTCTACAAACCTACTCTCTCCACACTTAGTGCAGTACTTTTTATCAGCATTCTCCTTCCTAAACAACATGAGGTTCTTTGGACATACATCTATCTTCTCATATGGCATGCTCAAAGCACTTAGGAATTTCTTCACCTCGTATAGGTTAATAGGCAGCTTGTGACCATGTGGGAGTAAGGAACAAAACACATTTAGCAATGCATCAAATCCTGCTATGGATATACTAAATTGGGATTTAATAGCTAGTAGTCGTGTGATGACATCTAATTGTGAGACTTGAATGTGTGCATGGAGGGGCTAGGTTGCTGCAGACAACATTTCATAGAAAGCTCGAGCTTTAGGCTCCGGTTCTTCTTCCTCAACTGAGACATAAGCATCACGAATCTTCATCTTGAGTAGATTGCATAAATAAATTATCCTGATCAGGCTCTTGACTCACCATGATAAACCCATACATTATAATCTGGCCTAAACCCATATTTATAAAGGTGCTTGATCATTATATCCTTTGATTGGGATCGTGTGTTGCAGTGTTCAAAAAAGCAGCATTAGGCGCCCGCCTAAGCGGCGAAAGGCGCTAGGCACCACCCCAGCGCCGCGCAAAGGTCTTAGTCGGCGGGCTGGGCAGGCAAGGCACCTAGGCGGGTTAACCACGGCCTAGGCGGTTGACTGTGGCCCTAGGCACCTTGGGCGGCGGCGCCGCCTAGCCAGAATCCCATTGGAGCTGTCGAGCACAACCACCATCCACCATCCACCGTCCGCCGACCGCCGCTGGCCACCAGATCGGCCACTCCACCCGTCGCTAAGGAGCCATGTTGAAGATCATGGGCCTCATGGCTCCAGATGTGATGAGTGATTGTCAACGGAAGTCAAAGAGGAGATGAAGATGAGACGAGACCTACCGTGTAGGGGCCGCATGTGACACAGGTACACGGGCGGCGAGCGACTGCCGGGCAGAGGGACCGCGGAGTCGGACCGGCCCAATCCGAGTACATGGGCTAGGAGCGGCAAGAGATCCAGTGGTCTGTTGACAGGGATTGACTCAAGTACACGGGCGGCGAGCGATTGTCGGGCTGAGGGAGCTGCGGAATCGAGCCAGCCCAATCTGGGTACACGGTACGAAGACGGTGGACGCTTTGTTGGTTTCGGCGCAAAATCGACGCCCAATCTAGACCGTTGATCTTGGATCCGACCGTCCTAAAGCGAAGTCGTAGCTGCTATAAATGCTCCGCATCAGGACAAGTTATCTTTATTTAGGATTTTACTATTTTGCCTTTTAGGGGCACAGTCTGTTTTAGTCGAGTCTGTAAAAATCCTAAGGACGTGTTGGTCTTTTCAGTTTATTTTTGCGTCTGTGTAATTTACACTAGGGGTAAATCTGTCTTTTCCCATTTATTGGGCTGCCTATAAATAGGCCCCAATCCCTAGGGTTAGGGTTAACTCACCAGAAATTTTAATCAGAGTTCACTTTACCTTGTGTGCCTTCTTCTACCTCTGTTTAACCACCGGGTTCATGCGCCGCCGGGATTTTTTCTTGTGCCACCGCCGCGTTTTGATTTTTCCATCGACCGAATTGTTCCTGCATTGATTGCTTCCTCAGCCAGCTACCGTTTTTTCTATTCCCTTCAAAAACCGATGCCGGCTCTTTTTCTCTGTGAAGCAACTTCATCTGGCCACTTTTCTTGAGCACGCGCGAGCACTCTGCCAGCGCGTTGGGAGGCGGAGTTTGCTGGAAGGCCAGGCGGAGGGCTCGAGGCGTAGGCGGCGTGCAGACCATCAGGCGCAAGTGAATCGGGCGAGGAGCACGAGGGAGCTGCAGCATGCGTGTGGGAGCGCTCAGCAGCGGCTGGCGTATGGGAGCGCTCAGCTCTGCCCTCGACGATAGGCGTGTAGCCTGAGTGGGAGCCAGCGGTGTTCGGGCGTGGAAATCAATGTGAACGTTTCAGACGCAGCGCCTGGCAGCGCATCGACGGCTTCGCCAGGAGCGACGCATGCAGGCCATGTGTTCGACGGAAGGACTATGAACAGGAGACAGCCATACAACAGTAAATGTTTTCCTCATTTTGCGTGTTTTTGCTTTGATTTTCTGGATAGATCAATTTACCGCTAGCATTTTACTTTCGGACTGTGAGCACGGTTTTGTTTACTGCTTTTATTTTACCTTGATTAGATGATTTAAATATTGTGCTTTATCATGTTCATGAACTGCCTGTAATTCAGAAATCATCTATGAGCACTTTTTATATACTGCATTGAATTTGAATGCTTTAAAACTTGTGGTGTCTCTCATTTGTGGACTGCCTGTCTACTGTGGATGTTTTAGACATGCTTGATGGATTATCAGTGTCTTTGGTGAATCATTTGTAGAACTGTCCTTTGACTTATGAGTTAACTTGATCTGACTTTAAACACTTTGTCAGTGTCTTTTCAATTAGGACACCGGTCGTTTTTAGGCTAGATTATTTTCACTGTTTTTGATCTATTTGTTTCCGCTGATTATCTGTTGAGGTGCGTTGGGTGTTGGGAGAAGGCCATTGATTCGAAAGAATTTTTTAGGCGCCCATTCACCCCCCCTCTAGTCGCTACTCTCGGTCCTACAGTCGCCCGTCGCCAGATCTACCGTCGTGCGCTATGCAAGATTGATCTGTCGCCAGGCACTGGCATAGCTAGATTTGCCACGTGGCTTTCTACTAGCAGACTCACAACCGGAAGGGAAGAGGATGGCTGCTACTGCTGGAGAGGAAGAGATGGGAGGGGAAGAGGATGGTTGTTGTTGTCGCCCGAGGGAAAGAGAGGGAAGGGGAAGAGAACACCCTGCTCAGGAACTAGGGAGGAGAAGAAAAAAAACCTGGCTTGGCTTGGAACTAGCAAAAATAAATGCCCCATGCCTTGGAACCAGAACAAAATAAATGCCTCCAAGCAGCTCTAAACAGGAATGACGCTTTGGAACCAGCAAAACATTGGGACGAATGAAAACAAACTATCTGAACTCTCCTACCTTGGTCCAAGAAACCCTGGGAAACAGAAAAATAAAGAAAAATGGGCTCTGCCCTAGGCACCGCCAAAGCGGCTCTAGGCACTAGGCGCCAGGCCGCCGCCCGACTAGCGCCTGGCGCCTACTAGAACACTGGTGTGTTGTTGCAACAGTTACATGGGCATAAAACTGGATCACCTCCCGTATCGCTATTGAATGTTCGATCAACAAACTCAATTGTCTTAGCTAACCATTCATCACTATATTGACCTCTCTTCCTACGGCCCGTGTACATCCAACTACGGTTATCCTTCATGCTACACACAAGGTTCAAAAACATGATTGTAGCAGAATTTAAAACTTGTACTATTTATCACACATATAATTAAATGCATATATAAGAACTGAAAATGCTAGGGGAAGAAGGGAGAGAGATTTACCTGAGTGGTAAACTAGGAGAGGGAGGTCGCGTGCGGAGGGGATGAGATTTGTGACAGTGGTTGGGATGTGAATTTAAACTGTAATGAAATATGTATATGTGAATTTATACCGTAATGAAGTACGTATATAAAGAATGAACTGATCGGTTTCACAAAAACTAGTGCTACTACATGGTCAGTTAGCTAGCGATGATGTCATACTTTGTGCAAGAAATGCTCTGAACTTTTTTCCCAGATTTCAACACCTACACTAAAGCCTAATTTCATGCATGATTTCTGGTGTGGCTGTAAATGATGGCAAATAAGAAACCTAAATGAGATCAGTGCTTGACATGAAAGAAAGCTCAGATAAGTTCTTTCCCGATAGCGAGTAAAGCAGTATCTTCCTAGGATATTTATCTGTAGGCCTTTTTGGCTGATTGACACATCCATACTATAAGATCATATCAACATTACACACAAAGCTGTCAAATTTCTCTAAGCAAGAGAGTATGAAATAGAAAGACAGAGGCTCCTCATGAGGCCAAGAACTGGAAATATCAGGAAAAGGAAAAGGAGAGATTAAAATGAGATGGAACGTAAATGCGAGTTTAACCTGCGACGAGGGCGACGGGGGTGCCACAGAGCGGCCTGCGTCAGGGGCGGCGGGGTGCCGCTCCGCGGACATCAGCGGGGGTGGCGGGGTTGCTCCGCCGCGGCCTGCGGTGGTGGCAGGGGGGCGCCGCGGAGCTGTTGCGACGAGGCCCGAGGCGTCGTGGGCGCCCCTCTGCGACCGGCGATAGGGGCGCCGCACCACGGCCGACGGCAGGGGCGGCGATTTGAGGCAACGTCGGCGATCTGAGACGACGGCACCGATCTGAGGCGGCGGCGCCGGCAATCTGAGGCAGCGGGGGAGGCCGTGTGAGGTGGCAGCGGCGGCGGTGTACGGCGGGAAGGGAGAGGGCGGCGGAGATGGCTGGGGCGGCGTGGTGAATGGAGTTGGCCTGGGAAGAAAGATAATTTTTCTTCAGCTGGCTGTCTGCCGTGTGGGGGAGGAAGAGGAAATATTCAGATATCCAAAAATGTATACCCTGCGCGCTGGACTTAGGCCACTTTTAGATGACCTCTCTTCTTTTTTAAAAAAAACTAAATTTACTTATTTTTGTATGTAATAAAGTTTAATATTTTTATTTGGATGTAAGAACTAAACATCATTTAATAAGGGGTTTATAAATAAGGATATAGTGTGAATCATACTTTTAGTCTCTATAATCAACTTCCAATGAACTAATGCACTAAATTTAGAGACTAAAGTTTAGTCTTCATAAGCAATGATGTTTGAGATTTTAGAATTAAATGAGACTAAATTTTAATCCCTAAAAATAAGCAACTCCAATCCAAACGGGGTCTTATTTCACTGCGCGCCAATTTTTTTCCTTATGTTTCCCAAGTATAATATATCTATACACACGGCAATATAAAATTTATGTCACTATAAAAAGATTTTCCGTTGGCACCGTTGCAAAGTTCATTTGCGTGCAAGTTTCTCTTGTGTAAGATAGTTGACACTAGGACCGACCATCTCATGTGTAACGCCATATTTTAAGAGAGTTTTTGAAAACACTAGAGAATGTACTACAACACCCGAATGTGCTTCAACACATGGGAAACGTTCACATCGTGGTAGTGGCAGGACTGAATCAATCGGAGTTGTCCGCCCCGCTATTTATACACTTGCTCACTACAATTTCATCTCTTAGGCGCTTGCTTTCTTTCTTCCCTCTTCAGCCACCTCTACTATTACTAGTTCTAGTTGGGTGCAGTAGCCTAGATGCCTCCTTCAGATATTGATGGGCTCTTCTGCTTTCGTTTTATTCTTTCTTCTTTTTCGGTGGAGATTATTGGTGTTTGGTATGTTCAATCTTCTTCTCTTGCCTCGATATATTCTTGATGTGCCGATGAGACCATGGCTGGCATGATCTAGAGCCATGCTTGATGCATCTATGATCCATCTGTGCTTGCTCGAGACATAGTCGAGGCAAGACGTGCGTACAAGTTTGCGTGTTCTTCGTGGAACTTTTCTCTCGTAGGATCTAATTAAACCTTGTATAGTTGTCTTATTTGAGCTTCTTAATTTGATTCGGGTTTCGGGTGATGCGAGGATGAGTCTAGGAGTGCTGATGCGGTGCAAGAACAGGGTTGTCTGCATGTACGCGAGCTCGCAGGATCTCTATGTGATTGTGAGATCAATCGCAGGTCCAAAGAGGCACATATTGGCATAGACATCTTATATCCTAGACCTTTAGGTGTGACAATACATACAACATATTTACCGTTATCTCATATGGAACTTTCATTTGTTGATTTGTTACTTAGTTTGCTCTGCTACTTTATTTGCTGGTGAGACATCAAGGATTGCTTATTCACAGTGTTTTCGTGTGTGTGATGTTGTTCAAATCTCGCATGATGGGTTGTTGTTTCATGGTGTTTGTGTTTGCGTGAATGTTGTTCATTCCTCATTAGTCTTTCAAGTATGCTCCAATGACAAGTGACGGTTAACAAGGGAGTTCTCTCTGCTTGCCATAGCATGCATCTGACAAGGGAGTTTACTTTGCTTATCGTGGTTTGAGGTGAGCGGCTATACGAATTTTTCATATAAAATAATTTGTCATCAAAGAAATGACATTTGCCTATGTTATGCACCACCTCGTCGGACATCTTCTCTCTAGGCGGTAAAACCTAAAATGAGAGACTAAGCTCTGATACTACTTGTAGGATCAATGTACCGACTAGATGGAGGTGAATATGCGGTTTTTAAAATTAATTTAACTTTAATTAGCATTAGACAAATTTTAATAGATTTTCTTTTCAAGGCGAAAGACTCTAGAGATAAATGAAGTCTAAACTAAGTCTAAAGGTTTGCAACATAGGGTTACAAGATCAAATTACTCTAAGAAAGTAAATTGCTCAAATTAAAGTGGACAAGAGACAACCGAATTTTATCCCGAGGTTTGAAAATTTGCCAATTTCCTACGTCCTCGTTGAGGCGAGCTTCACTTTACCGCTCTCTTTACCAAGCCACCGGATTTCTCAAGGAGGAATAAGCTTGATGACAAGCCAGCACCGGAAGTGCAACTCTCGGGCCTCTATCACTAGTGGTGGTGAGGAGCCATGCTGAAGAGCGTGGGCCTCATAGCTCCAGATGTGATGAGTGATTGTCAACGGAAGTCAAAGAGGACTGAAGAAAAGAGAAGACCTGCTGCGTCTGGGCCGCATGTGACTCAGGTACACGGGCAGCGAGCGACTGTCGGGCAGAGGGGCCATGAAGTCGGGCTGGCCCAATCCGGGTACATGGGCTAGGAGTAGCAGAGGATCCACTAGGCTGTTGACCAGGATTGACTCAGGTACACAAGCGGCGAGCGATTGCCGGGCTGAGAGAGCTGCAGAATCGGGACGGCCCAATCCGGGTACCTGGTGCAAAGTCGGTGGATACTTTGTCAGTTTCGGTGCAAAACTGACAACCGCTGATCTCGGATCTGACCGTTCTGAGGCGAAGGCATAGCCGCTACGAAAGCTCCGCTTTAGGATAAGTCATTTGTAATTAGGAGTTTACTATTTTGCCTTTAGGCCCACAGTCTTTCAATCAAGTCTGTAAAATATCCTAAGGGCATTTTGGTCTTTTCCATTTTATTTCAGCGTCTGTAAAAAACCTATGGGTCTTTTGGTATTTTCCTAGGCTATTGGGCTGCCTATAAATAGGGCCTCAATCCCTAGGGTTAGGGTTAACTCACTTAATGACAAATTTGAGTTCACTTTCCCCACGATTTGCTCCTGTTCGTCTCCTGTTCCTATGAGCGCCGCCATGCCTCTCGGCCACCACTGTTCATCGCGCACACGTCAAGAAATCACTTCGTCAGTTTTATTCTTCCATTATTAAATTTCTGATGTCTCGTTGCGATTTTTGTTACTGTTGCGTTGTTTTACGTGCCTTGCTCTTCTGTGTGGGTTAGCTATGGTTTTTGCTACAGTTCTTTCCCTATAGTTGTTTTAGTATTCTTCGGCAGAGCATAGTTTATCCTTGAAATATTTTATTTCTGAACGTCTCTTTTGCTGGCGTGGTCCTAGAGTGTTCCTTCTTTCTAGTCATTATTGTTGTTCTAAATCCCTGCAATCATCTATGATTTCTAGCTAGCACGACTTGTTTCTCCAGCAGCTAGAGGCAGGAGCTGTCTAGCGTAATCCTTTGGCTAGTATCTAGGTTGTAGTTTTTCTGTAGCCTCTCACGCATTTTCCAAGAAGCCTAGTGCTTGCTGGTACCGCTTGTTGCATGTGGAGCAGCCTTCTACTAGCAGTTCGGCTTGTGGCAGCTGTAAGTTTTAATTGCCTACGCCTGCAATCGAAGCAGTGGCTAGGCTAGTAGCTAGCAGCACTAGCCTACGGCATGTAGCAGCAAGCTCCTGTTTTTGCGTATTGCTTCAGCCACTCCTTCGCGCGGGAAAACGTGTTCAGAATACTTGTTGTAGCTTCTGGTGAACACAGCGAAGTCCAACGCGAAGGTTCATTGAGTCGTGCGGAGGTCTGGCTTCGAGCGTCCTTGTGAAGGTGCTTCGACAGATCCGAAGTGTATATTTTGTTCGGAGGTCTTCACTTCGAAGACTACACTCCGAATGGACAGGCTTTGATTTTTCTGTTGGCTTCGAAGTTGTCTTTTTCTATGTCAAGCTCCGAAGCTCCAAAGCGTGTTGAAGTCGGAGCTATCTTCGGTGGGCTCCGAAGTGTGACAAAGCCAAAACAGACTTCAGTCAGGCTTCAATCATCTTTTGGTCAGATGTGATGAGGAGATTGAGGAGCCATGCTGAAGAGCGTGGGCCTCATGGCTCCAAATGTGATGAGTGATTGTCAACGGAAGTCAAAGAGGACTGAAGAGAAGAGAAAATCTGCTCTGGTCGCTACTTTCGGTCCTACAAGTGGTATCAGAGCCTGGTTAGGGTTTTTTCATACCTTAACCGGTTCTAAACCCAGGTAGTGATCATGACGTCTCCTGGAAAGGTCCTGTCCTTGGAAGCTTATGGCTATAATTATTAGAAGACTCGCATGCGAGCCTATCTCATGAGCCAAAGCTCGGACATTTGGTAGATTTGTGTTCACACTACTTTCACCATATTGCCTGTTGCTGGGCGTAATTCTCCTGATATTATTGCCCAACATCTGAACAACAACAAAGCGGTGAACATTTTGTTTTCTGGTTTAGATCCCACTGAATTTGAGTGTGTGAGCCATCTCAGCACTGCTAGAGATATCTGGGCTACCCTCCAGGCACACCATGAGGGGACAGCCCAGGTCAAGGCTCGACTCTATCAGACCTACCGGCATGAATATGAAAATTTCACACAGAAGCCGAGTGAATCTGTTGAAGCCTTGTTCGATTGTTTTCAATCGATCATCAACAAGCTTCGGGCCAACAAGGCCAAGGGAGTTCAGCTGGTCTCAAATCATGAGCAGGCGCTCAAGGTTCTCCATACCTTGGACCCTAAGATCTAGGAGATCAAGGTATCCTCTATCATCGAGAGCACCTCTTATGATACCTTGACAATTTTAGAGCTGTTCAGCAAGCTCAAGGTCATAGAGGTTGATATCCAGTTGAGATCAAATCTCACTGGCTCTGGATCAAAAACCCTGGCCCTTGCTACACCCTCTGTTGACTCTTCTTCTATGAGTTGTGTTGGGTTCTCCTTGATTTCTATCACTGAGGACCAGTTTGAGTCGCTAGGAGATGATGATCAGTGTTTGTTTAACAATCGGGTGCGTCGTGTCTATGATAAGCGAATGTTCAAAAGACACGACACAAAATCTGGATGCTTTGAGTGTGGTGATCCAAGTCATTTCATTGCCGACTGCCCCAAGCGCAATGGTCACAAGAAGGGTACCGATGGTGGCTCCTACGACTCCGGCAAGCACGACAGCTCGTCCTTCACAAAGGGCAAGTCCAAGACAAGATTCTTCAAAAAGGCCCTGAAGGACTACCGACATGAGAAAAAGAAGCGAGACAAGGCCTTCTTCGCCGAGATGGAGAAAAGCTACTCCAAGCGGTCTTCGTCTTCTTCCTCTTCATCAAGCCCAAGAGATGAGGAGATCGTGATCAGAAAGGGGAAGGACAAGGACGATCCGGCGGGCCTCTACTTCATGGCTTTCGGGGACAGGCCGAAGAGTTGCTCACATCATCGCCGAAGACCCCGCAAGAGCTTCTGCTCAATGGCTCTTGGGGATAAGGAAGAGAAGGGCTCCTCCGACGACTCCGACGACGACGACAATGAAAAAGTATCTTCTTATGAACGTGAAATCGTTGATTTACTTGAAGAGAATCGTCAGGAGTTGAGATATCAGGAGAAACTGCTTAGAGGGTCTAAGAAGAGGATAGATGAACTTGAGAGTGAGCTTGTCGTGGCAAACAACAGAATTGAGAGTCTATCTTCTTCCCCTTGCTTGGGTGATAGCAGTGAGTGCCCAAAGTGTGAGGTGTTGCTGGTTGACCTGACGACTCTGAAGTCCAGGTATACAGAAAGGGTTGATGAGAGGGATGCTTTGTCCACTGAGCTTGAGAGCACTCAGCTGGAGCTGAAAGATGCTCATGCCATTGTTGTCGTGCCCTGTGTTGATTGCCCATCCCATCTAGCTAGTTTAGCTGAGCTAAAAGCCAAGGGTGATGAGCAGTTGGGCGATTTGGAGAGAGTTAGAGCTGAGCTGGAGAAGGCTAGGCTAGAGCTTGAGACACTGTCAGTTCCACTCATTGTCTATGAGAACTGTTTGTCTCTTAGATTGGAGTTGATCAAGCTGAAAGCCGAGAAGTGTGTCCAGATTGATAGAGAGTGTGAGACCTGCTTGTCTCAGGTGGAGGTTCTAGCTGCCTTGAGAGAGGAGCTAACTGATGTTCAGAATGAGAACTTTTACCTGCGTCAGATCCTGAGTTGGGTGAGTGCTAGAGAGCCACAACTTGGCATGATGATCCAGCAGTTTAAGAGGCAGGATGGGTTTGGGGTAGGCTACACCTACACCAAGGCTGATTTTGAGAGTGCTATTAGCTGGACAGTGGAGTGGAGTAAAATGACTCCTGAACAGAGATATCCCAAGACTCACTCCACTGAGTCTTTCCAGGCTAGTCAGCCCAAGGATGGAGTGTTCCAAGAACAACCTAAAGCTCCACCCAAGAAGCTCATCTGGGTTCCAAAGCCCAAACATCTTCACACTTCTCTAGACTCTCTACCTGGACCCTCTCACACCAAGGAGTCTACACCCAACACCACCAAGTCTAAGAACCCCAAGCTTCAACCACATCCCAAGAAGCCCACCTACCACTGTGAGTATTGTCAGAGAGAGGGGCATCTTGAGGAGTTTTGCTTCAGGAGGAAGCGGGTTGAGAGAGTAGAGAGAGCTCGTGGTGGCCAAGAGCAGTTCTACCAGTAGGGTGGTAGACTGAGAGTTCCTCGACGCGGGAAGAGGCTAGAGGCCAGGCCGCGTCGTGTAGGTGGTGGCAGAGGAGACGACTTTCATGCCCATGCTCCGGAGTGTGGTGTTTGCTCCGGTAGAGCTCTAGGTCATTTTGGATACGGCTCTAGACCTCATGGCCGAGACTTTAGGTAGAACCGAGGACCGCTCTTTGAGCCGTGTTTTGGTCCAGACTCTTATGATGCTTTCTGCTTTCCATCTTTTGAGCAGATGGCTCGACACTGGTTTAGTTCTTTTGCTAAACCTGGTGCCAGACCATTTGCTCCCCCTTACGACCACTGATTGTGCAGGATCGGGGACTGAAGGACGTATGGATCTTGGACTCAGGATGCTCTCGCCACATGAAGGGACATCGCAGATGGTTCTCCAGTCTCTCTCCCCCGAGCTCCAAGGAATACATCACCTTCGGGAACAGTGATTAAGGGAAGGTACACGGCATTGGCTCAATTCGCATCTCAGACCATTTCTCTTTGACGAATGTTGCTTTGGTTGGAAATTTGAACTTCAATTTTATTTCTGTTTCACAACTTCTTGAGGATGGTTTGGAGGTTCGTTTTAAGAAGGGCATGTCTTCTGTGGTTGATTCTAGAGGGTCTTTGATTTGCCAGATCTTACCCTTCGGTAAGGTTTTTCGGATTGACTTCTCTAGTTCCTTTGGCCCTTCTCGTTGTTCGATTGCTGGATCCTCCTCTGAGCTCTGGAAGTGGCATAGGAGGTTAGGTCATTTGAGTTTTGATCTGCTAGTCAGGTTGAGCTCTATGGACCTCATCCGAGGATTGCCCAAGCTTAAGATGGAGAAGGATCTAGTTTGCCATCCCTGTCATCACGGGAAAATGGTTGCCGCTTCTCACTCACCTATAACTCAGGTGATGACTTCGTATCCGGGCGAGCTGTTACACTTGGACACTGTTGGTCCAGCTCGGGTGCGCTCAGTCGGTGGGAAGTGGTACGCGCTTGTGATTGTTGACGACTTTTCTCGATTTTCGTGGGTTTTCTTTTTGGAGTCTAAGGATGAAACTTTTCAGTTTGTTCATGACCTGATTTTGAAGCTGAAGAATGAGAACAATGGTCGGATGCGAGCAATTCGCTCCGACAACGGCTCTGAGTTCAAGAATTCTCAATTCGTCAGTTTCTGTAGTGATCAGGGTCTTGATCATCAGTTTTCTTCTCCTTACACTCCCCCACAGAACGGCGTTGTGGAACAAAGAACCGCATGCTAGTCGAGATGGCCAGGACGATGCTCGATGATCACAGGACTCCTAGGCGTTTTTGGGCTAAAGCCATGAACACGGCTTGCTATCTAGCCAACCGCATTTTTCTTCGAGCTTACTTAGGTAAGACTTCATATGAGTTGCGGTTTGGCAGACAGCCCAAGGTGAGCCACTTGCGAGCGTTTGGCTGCAAGTGCTTTGTGCTCAAGAAGGGAGGGCATTTGGACAAGTTTGAGTCTCGTTGCTGGGATGGAGTCTTTCTTGGTTATGCATTGCATTCTCGAGGTTTCCGTGTTTGGAACCTCAACTCCCAGCAGCTTGTCGAGACTTGTGAAGTGTCTTTTGATGAATCTTTGCCTTCTTTGACTCCTTCTTTTGAGCTTTCTGGTGATGATGAGCTCGGAGAGTCCATCTTCAAGGAAGATGAGGATACTCCAGCTGCTGATGAGGGTGGGCCTTCTGCACCTCCTGCAGAGCCCACACCTTCTGAGACTTCGACTGAGGATGAGGGCGGACCTCTGATCACTTCTTCCACTTTGATCGAGCCCCCTCAGTCGAGTCCAGAGGTGCCAGCTGCTGACTCCGGTGAGGTGACTTCAGATCACCAGGGATCCCGAGCAGTTCAGCGTGATCACCCCTCAGAGCTCATCATCGGTGATTTGACTGAAAGAACTTTGCGTTCATCTGGTACCTCTCCTTATGTGTTTGCTGAATCCTCTTTGTTGCATCTTTTGAGCCCAGAGATGTTTCTCATGCTCTTTCTGATTCTAATTGGATTAATGCTATGCAAGAAGAGCTTGAGAATTTTGTCCGTAATCGGGTTTGGACACAGTTGAGCCGCCACCAGGATGCAACCCCATAGGCACCAAATGGGTGTTCAAGAACAAGCAAGGTGAAGATGGGGTTGTGATGCGCAACAAAGCTCGACTAGTTTTCCAGGGTTTTTGCCAGAAGGAGAGTATTGATTTTGAAGAAACTTTCGCCTCTGTTGCCCGTCTTGAGTCCATTCGCATTCTCTTAGCTTTTGCCGCTTCGAAGGGTTTTAAGCTTTTTCAAATGGACGTCAAGAGTGCTTTTCTGAATGGGTATATAGAGGAGGAAGTTTATGTTAGGCAGCCCCCCGGTTTTGAGAACCCTAAGTTTCCTCGACATGTTTTTAAGCTGCAGAAAGCTTTATACGGGTTGAAGCAAGCCCCCAGGGCTTGATATGACCGGTTGAAGCAGTTTTTGTTGGGGAAGGGCTTTGTGATGGGTTCTGTGGACAAGACTCTCTTTTTGCTCAGAGTTGCTTCAGATTTCTTAGTTGCTCAGATTTACGTGGACGATATTATTTTTGGCGGTACTACTGATTCTCTTGTGTCCAAGTTTTCTAAGAAGATGCACATCGAGTTTGAGATGAGCCTCATGGGTGAGCTCAATTATTTCCTAGGGCTCTTGATCAAGCAGACCAAGGACGACATCTTCATCCACCAGAGTAAGTACACGCGGGACATGTTGAAGAAATTCGACTTTGGTGAAGAGCTGAAGCCTTAGATGACCCCAATGGGTACATCTGGGGGCCTAGACAAGGACGAGAGCGGCGTCAATGTCAACGAGAGAGAGTTTTGAGGGATGATCGGTTCGCTGCTGTACTTGATGACAATGAGGCTAGACATACAGTTTGCCGTAGGACTATGTGCGCGCTTTTAGTCTACACCTCACGCGTCTCATCGGCGGGCTATCAAGCGCATTTCAGGTATCTTACCTATGCGCCCGATCTAGGTCTCTTTTATTCAGCATCATCGTCTCTTGATTTAACTGGCTTTTCGGACGCTGACTTTGGTGGGTGCCGGTTGGATCGCAAGTCTACTTCTGGTACTTGCTAGTTTCTTGGTTCTTCTCTTGTCTCTTGGTCTTCTAGAAAGCAGTCTGGTGTTGCTCTTTCGACCACTGAGGCTGAGTATGTAGCTGCAAGGTTTGACATGCAAATAACCCTTGGCAAAAATGAAAAAGGAAAAAGAAAAAAGCCTGAAAATTAAAATGATAATAAGTTTGCTGAAGCACTTTGTTTTGGACAATGCTTATCTTGGTAGATATCAGTTAGCTTTTGCATCTCTTGCTTTACCTTGCCTGTCAACTAGAAAATATGGTGATGCTTTTGTTTGCAAAAATTGAAAAATGCATGCTAATGACTTTCTTTAGATATCATCTGTTGCACTGATCATGCCATGTGTCTTAGATAGTATGTCTTTTGCTATACCTGCTAGATATTGTAACTGTAGTCAATCATATATGAGAAGCATGCTTTCTTCACTCCACCTGCTCCCCCGTTGCATTCATTGCATATTTTGAGGGGGAGCTGCATTTCAGGGGGAGTCTGTGTCTGTGTCTCTTTAGAGTGCATTTAGCCTCGCTTGATGAGTCCACTTGTCAACAAGGGGGAGAAATTTTGGGCTACTCATTCTCTTTGAAGAGTTTAAGGGGGAGTTTTGGCTTTCTCTGGGATTTGTTTTAGGGGGAGTTTTTTTCCTGTTTATCCTTACTCTTTGATATCCTTGTTGATAATTATGAGATTGCACTCGTTTTGAGTCTTTACTTTTGGTTAACCATAATGACCGCTTTCTTGCTTTTGTTTGGCTTTTGGTCATTAGGGTTAAACTTTTATTTTATTTTCTTCTTCTCTGTTTTCTTGTGTTTTGTTTTCGTGTTTCCACATGTGCTTACAGGTACTGGAGAGCTGATGAAGAGAAGTGTTGACAATGCACTCATCAAGGGGGAGATTGAGGAGCCATGCTGAAGAGCGTGGGCCTCATGGCTACAGATGTGATGAGTGATTGTCAACGGAAGTCAAAGAGGACTAAAGAGAAGAGAAAACATGTTGCATCTAGGCCGCATGTGACTCAGGTACATGGGCAGCGAGCGATTGTCGGGCAGAGGGGCCGCGAAGTCGGGGTGGCCCAATCCGGGTACATGGGCTAGGAGCAGTAGAGGATCCACTGGGCTGTTGACTAGGATTGACTCAGGTACACGGGCGGCGAGCGATTGCCGGGCTGAGAGAGCTGCGGAATTGGGCCGGCCCAATTCCGGGTACCTGGTGCAAAGTCGGTGGACGCTTTGTCAGTTTCAGCGCAAAACTGACAACCACTGATCTCGGATCTGACCGTTCTGAGGCGAAGCCGTAGCCGCTATGAAAGCTCCGCTTCAGGATAAGTCATCTGTAATTAGGAGTTTACTATTTTGCCTTTAGGCCCACAGTCTATCAGTCGACTCTGTAAAAATATCCTAAGGGCATTTGGTCTTTTCCATTTTATTTAGCGTCTGTAAAAACCCTACGGGTCTTTTGGTATTTTCCTAGGCTATTAGGCTGCCTATAAATAGGGCCCCAATCCCTAGGGTTAGGGTTAACTCACTTAATGAAAAATTTGAGTTCACTTTCCCCACGATTTGCTCCTTTGGCTAGCACGACTTGTTTCTCCAGTAGCTAGAGGCAGGAGCTGTCTAGCATAATCCTTTGGCTAGTATCTAGGTTGCAGTCTTTCTGTAGCCTCTCACGCATTTTTCAAGAAGCCTAGTGCTTGCTGGTACCACTTGTTGCATGTGGAGCAGCCTTCTACTAGCAGTTCGGCCTATGGCAAGCTGCAAGTTTTAATTGCCTACGCCTGCATCGAAGCACTTGCTAGGCCAGTAGCTAGCAGCACCAGCCTATGACATATAGCAGCAAGCACCTGTTTTGTGTATTGCTTCAGCCACTCCTTCGCATGGGAAAACGTGTTCAGAATACTTGTCGTAGCTTTTGGTGAACACAGCGAAGTCCAATGCGAAGGTCCGTTGAGTCGTGCGGAGGTCTGGCTTCGAGCGTCCTTGTGAAGGTGCTTCGACAGATCCGAAGTGTATATTTTGTTCGGAGGTCTTCACTTCGAAGACTACACTCCGAACGACATGCTTCGATTTTTCTGTTGGCTTTGAAGTTGTCTTTTTCTGTGTCAAGCTCTGAAGCTCCGAAGCGTGTTGAAGTCGGAGCTATCTTCGGTGGGCTCTGAAGTGTGACGAAGCCAAAGCAGACTTCGGTTAGGCTTCGATCAGCTTTTGGTCGGACATTGACATTCACTCTTGCAGCCTTTGCACGAGGACTTCGAACAGGCTTCGACAAGTATCTAACTAGAGACAATTGTGAACAGTAAGATCTTCTCTCGTTTCATGTGCATTTAGATTATTTGCCTGTGATGGTGTATCTATAAGAAGCTTGAATACACATGTCTTAAATGATCTATTAATCTGCCTTTAAGCACTGTGTTGGTGTCTTTTCGATCAGGACACCGGTCGTTTTTAGGCTAGATTATTTTTGGCTTTGTTGATCTGTTTTCCTTTTCACTGTGAGTGTGTTGAGGTACGTTGGGTGTTGGGAGCAGGCCATTGATTCGAAAGAATTTTTTAGGCGCCCATTCACCCCCTCTGGTCGCTACTTTCGGTCCTACAGGTAGCTCTTCTTCATTATAGATAAGTGAGCTCTATCCTTCACAATCCTCTGAGTTTTCTCCACAACCTTCTTAGAGAGATCACCGGGTTCTCCTCCGAGCCGTCCAGGAGGTGGCAACCTCTAAGAGTAACAAGCTGCAATCAAAGCTAAGAGGACACGATCAAGTGCTAAGAAATGCAAATGCAACTCAATTATCAATCACTTGATCACACTTTTCTTCCCAACCACACTAGTGCTCAATTTTAGTGCTCAATTGGTGAGAGAGACTCTCTAGTGATCAAGTATGCTCAAATGAATGCCAAAAGTCTAGCAAAGGAGTTGTATCAATGGTTTATATATCCACACACACATGCACTAGCCGTTACACTAGTTAGGTGACTCTCTGCACATTGTTGGTCTGACCACCCATTTTGGGTCGGTTGGACCGACCCCCCTACAACGGCTAGAAAACTAGTCGTTTTTGCTAACGCAATAGGGTGACCCAGTCTGACTGGCCATCGACTCAGCTAGAACGACATCCCCTATTTGACTCTGTATAGTTGCAATAGAAATTCCCGCGCGCACTGGCCGGACCGGCCTCCTGGTCGGTCGGACCGCCCAACATAGTGTGAGGCTCCCGGATTTAATAAAATCCAGACATTATTGAATTTCCATAGCAAAAACAATAATAACAAGATGTCCATCATGTGACAACATACATACGGTCAATCATCCGTGGTTCGCAGTCCACATTATTACATAAGTATAAAATTAAAATAAATTATGAAAATAAAATATACGATGAACATCTCTGTCAGTCTCGCGTCCTTGACTAGGTCTCTACTCCAAACCATCCTTCTCATAGTATGTAGTGTCTAAAGCGTTTTCCAATGGGTATGAGTACAGAAGTACTCAACAAGCCACCGAGAATGCAATAGTAATGCAGGGTAATAGCAAAGGAATGATAAGGGTTTAAGGTGCGGAAAAGTCTAAAGTTGATAGTTGTTGTTGTAGGAGAACTTTGCATAAGTCAAGCTCTTGTCCCACATTCCACCGAAGTCTAAAGCGCAGACTCTAAGCATATCTTCCAACACTTGGTTCACCCTTTCGGTCTGACCGTCAGTCTACGGATGAGAAGTTGTGCTGAAGTTTAGCCTGGTGTCGAGCTCTTCCTGAAGGTTCTTCCAAAACTTGGAGGTGAACTGACTACCTCGGTCATACACGATCTTCTTTGGAACCCCGTGTAAGCACATGATTCAGGTCATGTATAGCTCAGCTAGCTTTGAGACGTTGTACGTTATCTTGACGGGAATGAAATGAGCCACCTTGCTGAGTTGATCGATGATCACCCAGACAGAATCATACCCGGCTTGGGTCCTTGGCAGTCCTCTGATGAAGTCTATCGCTACTTCTTCCCACTTCCATTCGGGAACCTTGAGGGGTTGCAATAGGCTGGCAGGTCTCTGGTGCTCTGCCTTGACTCGCTGACAAGTATCGCACCTTGCTACATACTCAGCTATCTCTCTTCATGCTGACCCACTAATATTTCTCTTTCAGGTCTTGGTACATCTTAGTACTCCTAGGATGTATGGAGTACAATGTTTCGTGGGCTTCCTCGAGAATGAGAGCTTTTAGCTCGGGCTTGTTGGGAACACATATCATGTTTCCGAACCATACGGTACCATTCTCATCTTCGGAGAACCCTGGGGCTCTACCCCTCCTCATATTCTTCTGGATTTCTATGATATCGGGGTCTTCTGTAACACCCCAAATTTTGAGAGAAATAAAAATACCTTTTATTATATTTTTCTGGAAATAATTAATTTTGAAATACCTTTAATGCCCTTCTAAGCTTAATTGAACTAGAACCTTGGCAGAATAACCAAACCAGAGGCTAGAAAATTTTGTATATGGCCCCAAGACCAAGATATATTTTTGAGAATTTTTACAAATTTTTATCACCCTTGAAAGTAGCCCAAATATTTTAAAGTAATTTCTGCAATTATTTTTATTCAGAAAATGATTGAAACAGTACCGGGCCTCCCTCCCTCAATCTCCCTCAACCGGCCAGCCCAGCTCGCTCCCTCCCCGCGCCCCGGACTAACAGACGGGCCCCACCCGTTAGAGGAACCCTCTCCCCCTCCGCGCGCGCGCCCGACCGCCCGACCCCACCCGTCAGTCGCCACGCCTGTACGCTCGCGCCCGCTGACCGCCTTGGCCCACCTGTCGGACTCGTCGTACACCTCACGCCACCCCCCCTACTTCACCGGCCACCGATCCCGCCTCGGATCCGCCCCTGCCGACCCCCTCGCGTTAATTCGTCATCACCATTAACACCCCATGACGCACCGACCGTTTCCCCTCTTAATTCCATGTGTATTCGCCCCGACGCAGTCACTCGCATGCAAGGAAACCACCTCGCTGGCATTTACTCTCGGCCTTGCCCAATTGCGCCCCCTCTGTCCCCACCGATACCCCTATTTAAACCCCTGACCGCCGCTGCGCACAACCCTCATGCTTACCCGCTGCGAGAATGAACAGAACGCCCGCAGCACTCCGTTTAACACCACCCCACCACCTTCCTCTAGCCGCTGCTCGCCGTCGCCGGAGTACTCCTCCACCCTCAGCGGCCACACCACATGACCATCGATGCCTCCCCGACCTCGGCCACCACTCCGTCGACGACGAACCCCGCCGGAACCTGCCTCGCCGACAAGGTACCCGAACCCCTCCGCCGTCTACGCTCATCGCCGGCCACGCTCCGTCGACCTCGGACCCCCACAACGGTACCCCCGTGCTCCCCTAGACGTCCTCTTTCCATTTCTAGGCATAGCTTGGGCCACCGTCGCTTGCCGTGGCCCCTAGCCCGCTCGCCATCGCCGGAGAAGACGACCGGCGCGGTTAAAATACTCGTGTCATTTCGGATTCATCCCCGACAGCGCGATCGCGATCCGACGGCCGAGATTAAATCGATCCCTCGGTTTAATCAGGCCCGTCATATCTAAGCGAAGCAGTACCTTTTAATCTCGTGCGTCCATTAGTGTTTAAAACCCGCGATGAATCTGGGCCATCCATCGCGTACTGGTTCGATGTTTTAATCCTGGTCGTCCACGTTAACTTAACTCCCCAGCTCGCCCATGGCCGCCCAATCACGATCCAACGGTGGATCTGGATACAGCGCACGCACACAATGTGCGGGTTCACGGTGGATCCGGTTCACCGTGGACCGACGCCTGTTTTTGGATTTAAATTAAATTCCAGAAATAGTTTTAAACTTCTAAAATTCATATCTTGCTCATTTTAACTCCAAAAATTACCATTTCAACTTTAGAAAATTTATAGTTTTATTCTCTACATGTTAATGCAATAAAGAGTAGGTTTACTTTGAGTATTTTATGTTTATTTAATAAAGTATTCAAATGCACTTTAGGATAAATTCAAAATTTTTCCATTTCACCTTTAGGAAAATTTATCTTTTATTCTTTTCATACTAGTAAGATGGGAACACTAGGTTTATTGTGAACCTTTTATTTTAATCAATTGGAAGTTTAAAACAGATTAGTTAACATTTTATTCCTTTTAGAAACTTTCTAACCCCATTAAAGGTTCATTTTAAAATATTCCTAAAGTGAATTTCGGAAACTTAATTTCTCTATTTCCCTTGGTTTAAACAAATCAAAACTTGTGTGCTTGTGTGTGGTCTTTGGATTGTTTATTGGATATTATTTTTATCGTTCATATCGAAAAGACTACGACGCCGCCGAGGAGCAGGAGTACTTTCCCGAAGTCCCTCCTTCTCCTTTCGCTGAACAAGGCAAGTCACCAAACCAATCTTTTGATCATATTAAACCCATGTGTTATTAAACTATCGCTAAAACACATAGGATATACATGCATTAGTCAAATGAAAGCCTTACAATATATTTATTTAGATCCCCCGACCTTGATGTGCAACCCAAGCCATGCTATCTAGCCTAAACTCCTTGTCACCATATTATTAGTACTATTAGCAAGTGTCCAATGTATCGACACGATTGCTATAGGTTTAAAAATGACTCGTAGCGATTGGAATCTACTATATGATCCCCGCTATTCTTATCTCTGGAATTCTGTTGGTGATAGAGTTATGGTTATGAGTGTATGCATGGTGGGTTCCGGGTGCAAGCTAGGGCATTGGTCGTTAGCACGCTGGGCACTATAAGGACCGGTCTGCGGGATCCATTGCAATACACTTCCGTACTAACCACAAGTCTAGTGGGTAAGTCCTAACTAAGGTATGGAGTGTTCCAAACTTAGGCCACCACTTGGAGATGGGTCAAGCAGCACCTGCGGGTGGCTTGTACCGACGTGGCACAAAAGAGGGTGCGACGTTAGCCGAGATGTAGCCCGGCGCGCCGGTGAAACCTAGAGCGGGTGGTTATCGCTTGGAGCATTTCATGCTGAGGTTTTGGCACGAGTTCCCCTGGTATGGGCCATCTCGTTACACTTTGGTGTTTGGGATGAGTGCGTGCATTGTGGGTACAGTAGTACACCTCTGATCAGAGTTATAAATCTTTTTGAAAACCGAGCCCACGGTCAAGGGCGGGTTGCGTGACATCCCCAAGTTAGTTACTTATGGTGAATGTGCATGATGATTTGGCATGTAAGGACCGTTGTACGAGGAGGGAAAACATACTCCTCGAGTTAGATGGTATTATGATGTTCATGTTTATTATTCCGCATGATTAAATTTGACTACACTAAATGCAATAACTTAAAAATGTACTTTTCCGCACTATTAGCCATTGTCCTTCCTTTGTTATTATCTTGCAATACTATTTGCATTTTGCGGTGGCTTGTTGAGTACTTTTTGTACTCATACCCGTTGGACACACAATTTAGAGGATGCTTACTACGAAGATGGTCTAGAGTAGTGACCCAGTCAAGAAGAAAGATCCTGAAGAGGGCGTTCGTCATGCAGTTTATTTTTATTCTTTATTTTGATTTTCCTCTTATGTAATAATGTGGTCTGCGCACCACGAATGTTTGCCGTATGTACGTTGTCGCATGATGAACCTCTTGTATTATTGTTTTTATTTGGAAATTCAATAATGTTCCGATTTCGATAAATCGGGGTGCCACAAGATGGTATCAGAGCTGACTTGACTGTAGAAAGCCAAACGGACCAGCCTAGCACTTAGTTGGATAAGATAAACTATTTCACGAAAACCTACTTTATAACTTTGTTCCTCCCCTCACTTTTCTTCAACTTGTTGTTTTTGTAGATGCCGGTCTATCAAGTGCACAACTTCTGCCGTCACTTCGAGGGTATCTTCAGGGAGCTCCGAATGATGGTCACCTTCCTTGGGTTCCTCTTTGAGCCCGAATTCCATAGCGTGTACATGGAAGAGTTCGCAGGACCCTGCGATGTCTCCCTTACCATCCATGGATCCGGCGAGCACCTATCGTTCTTCACGGCAGCACTTGGGGGCCCAACCTTCGAGTCGCATGCCAACACGTCACCCTTCAAGCCCTCATGGAACTGAGGGTGATCTACCATGATCGTCTTCAGAACACGTCTTTCCGGCTTGTGCCGAAGCGCACTCCCGGTGCCCACCGCATCATCTACATCGGAGTCCACTCTGATCGTGATCCGGTCATGGCCTGGCAGACGTGTCTTCTTTAGGCCATGGATGATCTCCATATCGACGCTGTGCTTGACGCCGAGGAGCACCACAAGGCAGTCAAGTTCCTTCGCCAGGAGACGAAGAACTTGATCCAACAAAATGGCGAGCTGCAGCGTAAGATCATACAGCTGCAAAAGGACATAGCGGAGATGGTCCCCCTCGTCCCGAGGAGGAAGAAGCCCATCCGCGAGCCCGCCCCTCACCCCAAGAGGATCCCGCCACACCCCACGGCCGCCGGACCGTCCAACTCCAGCGCTCCTGCCTCGCGCCCCGCCATCGTCTCCGACCCCATCATCGAGAATTTTCTCGAGCCCACCGTCCCTCGGGACCCTCGTGGTTCCGAGAGCATGGAGACCGCCCCGGATGACGAGTAGGCGGTAGTTTTCGTTGATTTGAATAATTTTGTGATTGTGGTACCACCTGCAACGACTTGTGTTGTAGGTGGATTAAAATAAGAACGTTGATGTAATGAACATTTTATACCACATATATATATATGAGCCCCTCTGGGATGTTTTGGCTAAATATTCGTTTCAAAACCTTTCTCTTATGACTAAAAATCTTGTATGTTCAGAAGATGGCCGATAATCAGAACACCGGGTCCAACAATGGAGAAGGGTTAAGCAACGGTCTGCCCAGAAGCGTTGTGCCCAACTGGGGTGCAACAGGCCAACGTCAGACTGGGCCACCATCCGCCAACCACCCCACCTTGGCGGAGATGATGGCAAATCAGAACCAGCTGATAACTGCCCTCCTCATCCAGATGCAGCACCAACAGGCGTAGTTAGACCGGCTGCAACAACAGAACATGGAACCCGCCCCACATGCACCAGCCCCCGCACCCGTGCCTCCACTCTCAGAGTTCCTGTGCGTGCGCCCCCCGATCTTCTCCAGCACCACAAATCCCATGGAGGCTAGAGATTGGCTCCGCACCATCGGGAAGAAGTTGGACCTCCTCCCCTGCACCGACCGGGAGAGAGTGGCATTCACCACTCATCAACTCCAGGGTCCCACCGTAGAATGGTGGGACAACTACCGTGAGTCCCAACCGGAGGACCACGTGGTGACTTGGGCGGAGTTCACCATCGCCTTTTGCGCCGCCCACGTCCCCACCGGAGTCATCACGGTAAAGCAGCAGGAGTTCCGCGACCTGCAATAAGGAAGCCGGACTGTCATGGAGTATCTCCATGAGTTCAACCGTCTAGCCCGCTACTTGCCAGAATAGGTGCGGACCGACGCCCTCCGCCAGGCTAAGTTCCTCCGGGGACTTAAGGATGAGCTGTCCATTCAGCTCATCGCCACCGACTACGCCGACTTTGAACGGTTGGTGAATAAAGTGCTCATCCAAGAGACTAAGCAAAATAAGTTGGACCTAAAGAAGAGGAAGATGATTGCGTTCAAGCATCATCAGGCGAACCCTCAGAGGCCCCGCTTCGTCCCTCCGCCACCAGCGCCCGCCTACCATCCTCGGCCCGTCTACAGGCCGCCACACGCCGCCAGTGGATCCAACACAGGGCATCCCCGCCCTGCTCCACCAGCTCCGGCCGCTCAGCCGCCGCCCGCCGCCAAGGCCCCGATCATGAGGGACCGCCAATGAAAGCCGTTGTCTGCTTCAACTGCAGGAAGAAAGGGCACTACTCGCATCAGTGTCCTCACCCCAAGCAGCCACAAGGTGCGGCACCCAATGAGGCGGTTCGTGCCCACGTCAACCACATCAGCGCGGAGGAAGCTTAGGAAGCACCTGAAGTCGTACTCGGTACGTTTACCGTCAATTCCATACCAGCTATAATACTGTTGACTCTAGAGCAACACACTCCTTCATCTCAGAGGACTTTGTGAAAACCAACGGCTTGGAAGTACTCCCTCTACCAGCCCCCATGATGATTGCCACCCCCGGCAAGAAAACCTTAGCCCACCTATTCAGCCCTAAGGTAAGGATAGAGATTCAAGGAATATTATTCTGGGCCGAGCCAGTCCTCATCGAGTGCACTGGACTCGACCTCATCCTGGGGATGGATTGGTTGATGAAGCACAAGGGAGTGATTGACTGCGCCAGCAAGTCCGTAACTGTGATCAACTCCAAAGGCGAAGCTGTCACTTTTTCGGATGACCAACCGCAAACCTCGCAAGGTGTCCCTTCACTCACTAGCCCTAGAGGAAGTGCCCGTAGTCAAGGAATACATGGACGTCTTCCCAGAGGACCTGCCAGGAATGCCTCCCAAGCGGGACATCGAATTCAGAATCGAGCTTGTCCCCGGGACCACTCCAATCTCCAAGCACCCATATTGGATGGCCGCAAATGAACTAGCCGAAGTCAAGAGAAACATCGAAGACCTGGAACAAAAAGGATATATCCGACCGAGTACCTCACCCTAGGGTGCACCGGTTATCTTAGCCATGAAGAAGGACAAGACCAAAAGGATGAGCGTGGACTATAGAGCCCTGAACGACGTAACCATCAAGAACAAGTACCCACTACCTCAGATCGACGACCTGTTCGATCAGATGAATGGATCCTCGGTGTTCTCCAAGGTCGACCTCAGGTCAGGGTATCACCAATTGAGGATTAGAGAAGAAGACATCCCCAAGACCGCCTTCACCTCCCGCTACGGACTCTACAAGTAAACTGTGATGTCGTTCGGACTCACAAATGCCCCGACCTTTTTCATGAACATGATGAACAATGTATTCATGGAGTTCTTGGATAAATTCATCGTGGTATTCATCGACGATATCCTCGTCTACTCTAAGACCAAGGAAGAACATGAAACCCACCTCCGTCTGACCCTCGGAAAGCTAAGGGAACAACAATTGTACGCCAAATACAGCAAGTGCGAGTTTTGGTCGTCTGAGGTGAAGTTCCTCGGTCATGTCATATCTTCCGGAGGGATAGAAGTAGACCCAACCACCGTAGAAGCAGTGACCAATTGGCTACAACCCACGAACGTGACCGAGATCCGGAGTTTTCTCGGATTGGCCGGATACTATCGCCGATTCATCGAGAGTTTCTCAAAGATAGCCAAGCCTATGACCAGGTTATTGCAGAAGGAAGTAAAGTTTGAATGGACTCCAGATTGTGAAGAATGCTTCCAGACCCTTAAGAATAAGCTCGTGTCAGCCCCAATTCTGACCCTGCCAGACATCCGGAAGGACTTCCACGTCTACTGTGATGCCTCTCGCCAAGGGTTGGGATGTGTCTTGATGCAAGACGGGAAGGTGATATCTTACGCCTCTCGCCAGCTGAGACCACATGAGCTAAATTACCCAACCCACGATCTGGAATTGGCAGCCGTGGTTCATGCCTTGAAGATATGGAGACATTTCCTTGTGGGAAATCAGTGCGAGGTCTTCACCGACCACAAGAGCCCCAAGTACATATTCACCCAACCGGACCTGAACCTTAGACAAAGAAGGTGGTTGGAGCTGATCAAAGATTATGACTTGGGCATTCATTATCATCCAGGCAAGGCAAATGTGGTGGCAGATGCCCTAAGTCGAAAAGGGTATTGTAACGCCATCATGGTGCAGGACCAGACCCTTTGCTATACAAGGAGATGGAAAGGTTGAACCTAGGGATCACCACCAGAGCGTATCTCGCTGCTCTAGAGAACAGACCTGTCTTAATAGACCAGATCCGGGAGACGTAGAAGGAAGACCCGGACATCTTGGAGATCCAACAGAACGTGCGGAAAGGTAAAGCCCCCGGATTCTAGGAGGACGAGCACGGTACCATCTGGTTCGGAAACTGGATATGCGTGCCCGACAAGCTAGAGTTGAAGGCCCTCATCCTTCAAGAGGCCCATGAGACTCTATACTCCATACATCCCGGGAGTACAAAGATGTACCAAGACCTGAAAGAAAAATATTGGTGGGTCAGCATGAAGAGGGAAATAGCTGAGTATGTGGCCAAGTGCGACACATGCCGACGAGTCAAGGCAGAGCACTAGAGACCTGCCGGACATTTACAACCCCTCAAAGTCCCCGAATGGAAGTTGGAAGAGATAGGAATGAACTTCATCACGTGACTGCCCAGGACCCAAACCGGTCATGATTCTATTGGGTGATCGTCGACCGACTCACCAAAGTGGCCCACTTCATCCCGGTCAAGACAACTTACACCGTCGCAAAGCTGGCTGAGTTGTATATGACCCAGATTGTGTGCCTGCACGGAGTTCCAAAGAAGATTGTATCTGACCGTGGGAGTCAGTTTACCTCTAAATTTTGGAAGAACCTTCAAGAAGAGCTCGACACCCGGCTGAACTTTAGTACCACCTATCATCCATAGACCGATGGTCAAACCGAAAGGGTCAACTAGGTATTGGAGGATATGCTTAGAGCTTGCGCTCTAGACTTTGGTGGAATGTGGGACAAGAACTTGCCTTATGCGGAGTTCTCCTTCAATAACAGCTATCAAGTTAGCCTGCAAATGTCCCCGTTTGAAGCACTTTATGGGCGTAAGTGCAGAACGCCGTTACTCTGGGATCAAACCGGAGAATCACAACTATTCAGGACAAATATATTGCTTGAAGCCGAAGAGAAATTCAAGATCATCAGGGACAGATTGAAGATAGCCAGTCCCGGCAAAAGAGCTATGTTGATAACCGATGGAGAGACCTAACCTTTGAGGAGGGCGATTATGTCTATCTCCGAGTCACTCCTCTCCGTGGCACTCAAAGGTTTAACATGAGAGGAAATCTAGCACCCCAATATGTCGGACCTTTTTAGATCCTCCGGCGGCAAGGAGAAGTGGCATATCAGCTAGAACTACCTCCATCCTTGGCAGGAGTCCATGATGTGTTCCACGTCTCTCAGCGGAAGAAGTGTCTCCGTGTACCCACCAAGAAGGCTGCCTTCAACAGCTCAACGTCCAAGAGGATTTGACCTACATTGAGAAAACCATCAAGATTCTGGAAACTAAGAAAAGGGTAACCAGGAGCCGTGTGGTTCGCTTATGCAAGGTTCAGTGGGACAACCACACCGTTGAAGAAGCCACGTGGGAAAAAGAAGACGAGTTGAAAGCCCAATACCCCGAGCTATTCGAGTAGCTTTCCAATCTTGAGGATGATATTCTTTGTAAGGGGGATAGGTTTGTAACACCCCAAATTTTCAGAGAAATAAAAATACCTTTTATTATATTTTTCTGGAAATAATTAATTTTGAAATACCTTTAATGCCCTTCTAAGCTTAATTGAACTAGAACCTTAGCAGAATAACCAAACCAGAGGCTAGAAAATTTTGTATATGGCCCCAAGACCAAGATATATTTTTGAGAATTTTTACAAATTTTTATCACCCTTGGAAGTAGCCCAAATATTTTAAACTAATTTTTGCAATTATTTTTATTCAGAAAATGATTGAAACAGTACCGGGCCTCCCTCCCTCAATCTCCCTCAACCGGCCGGCCCAGCCCGCTCCCTCCCCACGCCCCAGACTGACATACGGGCCCTGCCCATCAGAGACCCTCACCCACTCCGCGCGCGCCCGACCGCCTGACCCTACCCATCAGTCGCCACACCCGTACGCTCGTGTCCGCTGACCGCCTTGGCCCACCTATCGGACCTGTCGTCCACCTCGTGCCAACCCCCCTAACTTCACCGGCTACTGATCCCACCTCGGATCCGCCCCTGCCACCCCCCTCACGTTAATTCGTCGTCGCCATTAACACCCCCACGACGCGCCGACCGTTTCCCCTCTTAATTCCACGCGTAATCGCCCCGACGCAGTTGCTCGCACGCAAGGAAACCACCTCGCCGTTGTTTACTCTCGGCCTCCCCCAATTGCGCCCTCTCTGCCCCCGCCGGTACCCCTATTTAAAACCCCGACCGTCGCCACGCACAACCCTCACGCATACCCGCTGCGGGAACGAACAGAACGCCCACAACACTCCGTTTAACACCACCCCGCCAACTTCACTCCAACGACCGGCGTAGGTAAAATACCCGTGCCATGTCGGATTCATCCCCGACCGCGCGATCACGATCCGACGACTGAGATTAAATCGATCCCTCGGTTTAATCTGGCCCGTTAGATCTAAGCGAAGCGGTACCCTTTAATCTCGTGCATCCGTTAGTGTTTAAAACCGCGATGAATCTGGGCCATCCATCGCGTAACGGTTCGATGTTTTAATCCTGGCCGTCCACGTTAACTTAACTCCCCCGCCTCGCCGTGGCCGCCCGATCGCGATCCAACGGTGGATCTGGATCCAGCGCACGCGCACAGTGCGCGGGTTCACGGTGGATCCGGTTCACCGTGGACCGACGCCTGTTTTTGGATTTAAATTAAATTCCAGAAATAGTTTTAAACTTCTAAAATTCATATCTTGCTCATTTTAACTCCAAAAATTACCATTTCAACTTTAGAAAATTTATAGTGTTATTCTCTACATGTTAATGCAATAAAAACAGTAGGTTTACTTTGAGTATTTTATGTTTATTTAATAAAGTATTCAAATGCACTTTAGGATAAATTCAAAATTTGTCCATTTCACCATTAGGAAAATTTATCTTTTATTCTTTTCATACTAGTAAGATGGCAACACTAGGTTTATTCTGAACCTTTTATTTTAATCAATTGGAAGTTTAAAACACATTAGTTAACATTTTTATTCCTTTTAGGAACTTTCTAACCCCATTAAAGGTTTATTTTAAAATATTCCTAAAGTGAATTTCAGAAACTTAATGACTCTATTTCCCTTGGTTTAAACAAATCAAAACCTGTATGCTTGTGTGTGGTCTTTGGATTGTTTATTGGATGTTATTTTTATCGTTCATATCGAAAAGACTACGATGCCACCGAGGAGTCGGAGTATTTTCCCGAAGTCCCTCCTTCTCCTTTCGCTGAACAAGGCAAGTCACCAAACCAATCTTTTGAGCATATTGAACCCATGTTTTATTAAACTATCGCTAAAACACATAGGATATACATGCATTAGTCAAATGAAAGCCTTACAATATATTTATTTAGATCCCCCGACCTTGATGTGCAACCCAAGCCATGCTATCTAGCCTAAACTACTTGTCACCATATTATTAGTACTATTAGCTAGTGTCCAATGTATCGACATGATTGCTATATGGTTAAAAATGAGTCGTAGCGATTGGAATCTACTATATGATCCCCGTTATTCTCATCTCTAGAATTCTGTTGGTGATAGAGTTATGGTTATGAGTGTATGCATAGTGGGTTCCGGGTGCAAGCTAGGGCATTGGTCGATAGCACCCAGGGCACTATAAGGACCGCTCTACGGGATCCGTTGCAATACACCTCCGTACTAACCACAAGTCTAGTGGGTACGTCCTAACTAAGGTATGGAGTGTTCCAAACCGAGGCCACCACTTGGAGATGGGTCAAGCAACACCTGCGGGTGGCTTGTACCGACGTGGCGTAAAAGGGGGTGCAATGTTAGCCGGGATGCGGCCCGGCGCGCCGACGAAACCTAGAGCGGGTGGTTATCGCTTGGAGCATTTCATGCTGAGGTTTTGGCACGAGTTCCCGTGGTATGGGTCATCTCGTTACACTTTGGTGTTTGGGATGAGTGCGTGCCTTGTGGGTATAGTAGTACACCTCTGATCAGAGTTATAAATCTTTTCGAAAAGCCGAGCCCACGGTCAAGGGCGGGTTGCGTGACATCCCCCAGTTAGTTACTTATGGTGAATGTGCATGATGATTTGGCATGTAAGGACCGTTGTGCGAGGAGGGAAAACATACTCCTCAAGTTAGATGGTATTATGATGTTCATGTTTATTATTCCGCATGATTAAATTTAACTACACTAAATGCAATAACTTAAAAATGTACTTTTCCGCACTATTAGCCATTGTCCTTCCTTTGTTATTATCTTGCATTACTATTTGCATTTTGCGGTGGCTTGTTGAGTACTTTTTGTACTCATACCCGTTGGACACACAATTCAGAGGATGCTTACTACGAAGATGGTCTGGAGTAGCGACCCAGTCAAGAAGAAAGATCCTGAAGAGGGCGTTCGTCATGCAGTTTATTTTATTGTTTATTTTAATTTTCCTCTTATGTAATAATGTGGTATGCGTACCATGAATGTTTGTCGTATGTACGTTGTCGCATGATGAACCTCTTGTATTATTGTTTTTCTTTGGAAATTAAATAATGTTCCGATTTCGGTAAATCGGGGCGCCACATCTTCCCTCTGTGTCTCACGGATCTGGTCCATCAAGATAGGTTTGGCTTCTAGTGCAGCGAGGTACGCCTTGGTGGTGATCCCTAAGTTCAACCTTTCCATCTCCTTGTGATGTAGACCTTGGTGGCCCGATCTTTCGGTGAGAGGAGATAAGTTTGATTGGTGGGACACGACGTTGACGACCCGACTACAATCGTACGAGACATTCGTGTTGCGCCTTAGCGATCGATACAGCAACTCCAAGGGTTGTTGATCTTATCGGTGATCAACCTTGTTCCTACAAGCAATTGAAGAACGAGCAAGAACAAGATAAAGGAGCAAATAGAATTGCTGGATATGAAAGACGCACAAAGGGTAGTTGGGGTTATGAAACATGAAACCGACGATCTAACCGATCACAGGTTTACACGGAAAAAGTAGCAATAGCTAAACTTTTATCTAATCAAAACCCTAATTACAACTAAAGTCTATAGGGGTATTTATAGCCCTAGGGACGTCCCCAAAGTTTGGAAACTTATTACATATGGAAACCACTAATTATTTCCAAAACAGAATTACTAGAAAAAGGAAACTTAGATTCTTAAGCATTGGTTCAGATTCTTTGGTGGAATAAATAGATTATCTTCCATGTAGACATCCTCAGCTTTCCAAAAAGTCTAAGATGATCTAAATCAGAGCTTCCATGTGAAAAATACGCATGTGTGAATCTGGTGCTCTCTTGAAGTCCGAGTCTGAGTAACACGCATTGTTTTGTTATTGCAATCACCTCAGATCGAATCTGGAAGTGTAGCCGCATTCGTTGGAAAGAGGACGTCTCAAGATTTCCAAAAAGTCCACGATCATCCAAATCAGAGCTTCCATGTAAAAGTTGTGCATGTTTGAATTGTTGATGTCCATGCAGTACGAATCCAAGTCGAAAACGTGTAGAAGTTAATCTCCACTCTCTCTTGGCATATAAATAACATCCCAAAATTGTATATTTTGTTTTCATGGTCTTGATTTGGTCCCCAATAAATTTCCATGATGTTCCATGCCCTTTGTGCGCTCTCAACATGTCGCTTGATCTATGTGAGAATTTCTGTAATTGAAAATAAAAGAATCTCATGGTCATATCCGAGCAAGTGATGTCCTCATCACCTTGTATAGTAGCGGGGCCTGATCTTGTACCATGATGGCATTACAGTATCCCTTCCTACTTAGAGCATCTTCCACTATATTTGCTTTGCCTGGATGGTAATGGATGCCTAAGTCATAATCCTTGATCAATTCCAACCATCTTCTCTGCTTGAGGTTCAGATCTAGTTGGGTGAATATGTACTTAAGGCTCTTGTGGTCGATGAAGACTTCACACCAGTTACCCACAAGGTAATGCCTCCATATTTTCAGGGCGTGAACCACTGCTGCTAACTCCAAGTCATGAGTCGGGTAATTTAGCTTGTGGGGCCTCAGTTGATGAGAGACGTAAGATATCACCTTCCCGTCTTGCATCAAAACACACCTCAATCCTTGGTGAGAGGCATCATAGTAGACGTGGAAGTCCTTTCGTATATGTGGCAAGGTTAAAATTGGGGCTGACACAAGCTTCTTCTTGAGGCTCTGGAAGCACTCCTCACAATCTGGGTTCCATTCAAACTTCACTTCCTTCTACAACTATCTGGTCATGGGTTTGGCTATCTTTGAAAAGTTCTCGATGAATCTGCAGTAATATCCGGGTAGTCCTAGAAAACTTCAGATCTCGGACACATTCGTTGGCTGTAACCAATTGGTTACGGCTTCCACGGTGGTCAGGTCCACTGCTATTCCTCCGACAGATATGACGTGGTCAAGAAAATTGTGACGCCCCGATTTATCCAATCGGAACATTATTGAATTTCCAAAGAAAAACAATAATACAAGAGGTTCATCATGCGAAAACGTACATACGACAAGCATTCATGGTACGCAGACCATATTATTACATAAGAGTAAAATTGAAATAAGTAAATAAACGCATGACGAACGCCCTCTTCAGGATCTTCTTCTTGACTAGGTCACTACTCCAGACCATCCTCGTAGTAAGCATCCTCTGAATTGTGTGTCCAACGGGTATGAGTACAAAGAGTACTCAACAAGCCACCGCAAATGCAAGTAATAATGCCAGATAATAACAAAGGAAGGATAATGGCTAAATGTGCGGAAAAGTACATTTTTAAGTTATTGCGTTTAGTGTAGTCAAATTTAATCATGCGAAATAATAAACATGAACATCAATTATACCATCTAACTCGAGGAGTACGTTTTCCCTCCTCGCACAACAGTCCTTACATGTCAAACCATCATGCACATACATATTAAAAGTAAACTAACTGTGGGATGTCACACAATCCGCCCTTGACCGTGAGCTCATTTTTTCAAAAAGATTTATGACTCTGATCAGAGGTGTACTACTGTACCCGCAAGGCACGCACTCATCCTAAACACCAAAGTGTAACGAGATGACCCATACCACGGGAACTCGTGCCAAAACTTCAGCATGAAATGCTCCAAGCGATAACCACCCGCTCTAGGTTTCGCCGGTGCGCCGGGCCGCATCCCGGCTAACGTCGCACCCCCTTTTGCACCACGTCGGTACAAGCCACCCGCAGGTGCTGCTTGACCCATCTCCAAGTGGTGGCCTCGGTTTGGAACACTCCATACCTTAGTTAGGACGTACTCACTAGACTTGAGGTTAGTAACGGAAGCGTATTGCAACGGATCCCATAGACCGGTCCTTATAGTGCCCTGGGTGCTACCGACCAATGCCCTAGCTTGCACCCAGAACCCACCATGCATACACTCTCAACCATAACTCTATCACCAACAGCATTCCAGAGATAAGGATAGCGGGGATCATATAATAGATTCCAAACTTTGGGGACGTCCCTAGGGCTATAAATACCCCTAGAGACTTTAGTTGTAATTCGGGATATGATTAGATAAAAGTTTAGCCATTGCTACTTTTTCCGTGTAAACCCGTGATCGGTTAGATCGTCGGTTTCATGTTTCATAACCCCAACTACCCTTTGTGCGTATTTCATATCCAGCAATTCTATTTGCTCCTTTATCTTGTTCTTGCTTGTTCTTCGATTGCTTGCAAGCACAAGGTTGATCACCGATAAGATCAACAACCCTTGGAGTTGGTGTATCGATCGCTAAGGCGCAACACGAATGTCTCGTACGATTGTAATCGGGTCATCAACGTCGTGTCCCACCAATCAAACTTATCTCCTCTCACCGAAGATCGGGCCACCAAGGTCTACATCACAAGGATATGGAAAGGTTGAACTTAGGGATCACCACCAAGGCATACCTCGCTGCACTAGAAGCCAAACCTATCTTGATGGACCAGATCCGTGAGACACAGAGGGAAGATGTGGCGCCCCGATTTACCGAAATCGGAACATTATTGAATTTCCAAAGAAAAACAATAATACAAGAGGTTCATCATGCGACAACGTACATACGGCAAACATTCGTGGTACGCATACCACATTATTACATAAGAGGAAAATTAAAATAACAATAAAAATAAACTGCATGACGAACACCCTCTTCAGGATCTTTCTTCTTGACTAGGTCGCTACTCCAAACCATCTTCGTAGTAAGCATCCTATGAATTGTGTGTCCAACGGGTATGAGTACAAAAAGTACTCAACAAGCCACCGCAAATGCAAATAGTAATGCAAGATAATAACAAAGGAAGGACAATGGCTAATAGTGCGGAAAAGTACATTTTAAGTTATTGCATTTAGTGTAGTTAAATTTAATCATGCAGAATAATAAACATGAACATCATAATACCATCTAACTTGAGGAGTATGTTTTCCCTCCTCGCACAACGGTCCTTACATGCCAATCATCATGCACATTCACCATAAGTAACTAACTGGGGGATGTCACGCAACCCACCCTTGACCGTGGGCTCGGCTTTTCGAAAAGATTTATAACTCTGATCAGAGGTGTACTACTATACCCACA